>JZKD02S2055626.1:21168-32362 GCA_000966675.3 Picea glauca | reverse complement strand
AAGAATGATGGAGTTACTCTGGGGACGTCTATGTCTTGAAACCCCCAATACAGGAAATGGTTCCACCAAGAAAATGGAGAGGGGATATCTCAACCACTTACTTAGCATGACCTAGTGCTTAACTAGTGTGTGAGGAGAGATTTTCCGTAACTGATTTTGTTACTAATGGGTTTCCGCTCATTAATTGTCCTAGTCTTATTTTGTGGCCTTGGAGAATTAAATATCCAAACCTAATCCAAGGCCCTAGATCCTAAGCTATTGTTGATTTGCTATAAAAAACAAATGTTGTGATTTCTTTTAATTGCGCTTGATTTTAAATGGTTGTTGTTTACTCAAAGGGAATGAAATGAAACTTGATGGTGTTTTGACTTAAGACCAGTCCCTAAAGAAAGTTATATGCATAACTGAAAAAATTTATTTCGATGAAGAACTACTTATGGGAAAGGGAGAGAGATTTTTCTTTTGAAATGAAATACATGCATCAATGCGAATAAAATTCCTTAATGAAATGCAAATATTTTCCTTGAGAAGTTTTCGACAATGCAACTTTCAATTCCACTTTTCAACCAATGAATCTTAACCAAATTATTCTCAAAATGCAATGCACAATTAATTTTTTTTTGAAAGATTATGCTAATCAAAAGAAAAATTATACCTTTTGCATCACACAAATAAAAAAATATGGACAACAATATATCAGAAAGATTATAAACAATATGAAACGATGTATTACAAATAAAGCAAGAATTCCAAGAAGACCCGAAAATGAGATGGAAAATCAAGAGAGTTTGCTTTGTTTGAACGATGAAAACAAATCTTGAAGGAAAATACAAAAGATATTAAAAGTAAATGGACTCTCTTGCAGGGGTACTGCTAGCACTAAAATCCCGAGTGAATAAGGTTAGAGAATCCAAACCATACCCACAAAAATAAGAAGTGCTTTGAATCAATCAAACAAATGGCACATGAATGAAAAAAAAATCAAATGACTCGAAAGTAAGTTGGAGCAATGATTGTTGGAACAGATTTGGGAAAGATCTGTAAGGTTGTAAGAAAAAATAGAAGACAGGTCTGGGATAGATTCGAAGGATAGCCCTTCAAGAAATATCATTTTAGTTCATGGTCACGCTTTTTTAGTTAATATAGAGAGATTGGTTGCATGTTGTATGGGGGAAAACTGCAACGACACACATTGGTTGCACTGCACAGTGCAATTTTTTGGCGATCATGTGCTAGAATGGAGCAATGTGTGACCACAATTGATGGGGTCACTCTGTGTGCAAAGGAAACTCATGACCGCGATTGTAAAGATGCAAAAATTAATAGATCTAAGGCAGATCTATCATATTTGGGACTGGAAAATTTCAAACAGACTCGGAAAATACTTAATAGGAGAATGAAAATGAAAAAAAGGGGCTTAAACAGGCAAGGATCTTGAAAAAATAGATTTAAAGAAACCGAGGAAGAAACTAGATAAACAATAATGACTTCCCCAGTGGAGTCATTAGTCTATTGTAGGATAATTTACCCTGTAGGAGTTATCTCCCTTAGGCTCTTCCTAGAACTAATATAGAATAGAGATACAAACGATAGACTTTCCTAGATCTGAATCATACACACATGAAGCTATGAGGTAATAGAATAATAAGCTTGCTTGGTAATTAGATGGTTGTCCCTGCACACTCCTTGGTTGTTCACTCTTTTGAAGATGTCCTTCACTTACACAAACGTGAATCCACACACATGGAAACACAAACAAATACCTCTCACAAGATCAAATATAACATGTATGAAATAATGGCATATCTAATAATATAACATGAAATCATGAAAATACTAACTCTCTATAAGAATCATAATAACCAAATACAATTCCATAGAGGGGAAATTCATGTGCTTATTATATTAATAAAATAAGAGAATTACATCTTACAATCAAATGACTTGATGGATCTCTTCTTCCCAATCTCATTTCCCAAGCTCTATGACCAATCCAACAGTGTAATTTTACTCTTTCTCCCCCCCCCCCCTTTTCCCATGAGAGATTCCTAATATATAGGATGATAGAAATAAGATGGTGGATAAATATAGACACTCAAAATAACAAGCTTCTTGAGGTCGTATTACGAGAAATATGACCTTTGATCACATCTCTTTGTAACCAATCATAATTGGGGAGTAACAGACCTGGTCACATCCTACATTCTGGTGGTTCACAACCGATCACGACTTGCAAGAGAGAAACCCGTGACCATCAACTTTGGGTCACAAGTTGCAAAGGAACAACCAACGACCATACAAAATACGTTGCAAACTTAGGGAGAAGTGACATAACTCAGTGTCTTAGCCTGCTAACCTCTAGATGATGTCCATCAGGTGATCAGGTGAAAAATAACTATATAACATCGATAGAGATTCCTTGAAGTGATGGATTGATAAGGGGCTATATCGTGAGAAAATAAAAGAGACCGATGAAAGGAAATCCAAATAGATTTTTCTCATTGACTCCAAAAGAAATTATATAGATTTTGTGGGACCCATTGACCCTCCTTTAGATCAAAAGAAGCACATCTTGGTGTGCACTGATTACTTAACAAAGTGGGTTGGACTTGTTAGCACCCTAACAACTCATTTTTGCAATGTTATGGCAATTTTACAACGATAAAGTTTCACAGCGAGGGGGATTTCGTAGCTCTTCCAAGCTCGATGTTTTTGTATCACCATGCAGCCACTTGTCGACATCAGTTTCGCCAACGATAAAAAAATTTGGCATTTGGGGAAAAGGTTACAAGTTTTGGAAAATATAAAAAGGGGTTTTTAAGGCTAAATTAGCTCTCGGTATTTTTGCAGGGTAAAATTAATTTTTACCAAAATACTATTGGCTCGAAGGCCAATCTCCAAGTTATTTTCCAACTATCAAACCTAAGTCCACAACGCGTCGAAAGAAAATGTAGTTGCTCGCAGATATAGAGAGATAGAAATTCATTTGTCTTGTCCATGTGGCTATACACCCCATTTATGGAAATATAAAAAAAATGTAGGCTGAATTTCAGTATGCGCACCACCAAGGAGGAAGCTCGCCCAGCTTTGGCGCTCTTAGTCGACAATTATCCCAAGACTCAGCACATTTTTAAAATTAAAGCTTCCTTATCATAATGCATATGGAATATTTCGTGCCGGAAGGTTATGAAAACTCAACTGTTAGAGTTTCTGCGTTTATCCGGACCCAAGCACAATACCAAATATTGAAAGAAGGTGTTAAAGAAATCTCAAACCCTAATTCCAAGTGTCGACATGCAGTGCCAGGCGTCAATGAGATTGAGGGTTAATAAATTTTCTAAGTATTAAGCTCTCCTGGGTTCCATTTGCACGATATGAGCGACACCGAATATCAAATTACAAGGCAGAGATCAGAGATCAGATCTAACTTTTCAAGGACCAAAGAGTAACAGTTTTCCAGCATTCAAGATCCATTGTATTTGTGCATCGAAGGAAAGTATACAGGCCCTCATTTTTGGGATTTTACTCATTTTTGGGATTTTATGCATTGTAAGGTTTTCTAATTCTTAAATCAAGATCTTTGTTTTGCAATGGCATCGAAGCAGATTCTAGGCAGTGGTAATAGAGCAAAACCCTCATGGAATGCAATGAGCAGAGAACCATTGTGAATGATAGGTATCAAGCCACCTATCGCCAAATAAATGCCCAAACTCCAAACACTATCAAGGTTTCAAAGTTTGTCAGATATTAAAGGAGGAGAAGCAACGAAGATGGAAGAGGGGGAGTTCTTTCCTATTGAAACATTTGGTTCAACAGGAAAAGGATATGTCAGGGAAGACTTGGAATGCAGCCATTATATGAAAAACTTTGATGTTGGGCATGTGCCATTGAGGTAACCACGGGCGAAGCAACTTCTCGCAACAATAGATAAACACTTTTCAACATTGGCCTTCTGTCGGCGATATCTCGATTGTGTGGGAGAATCAAAATATCTGATGGGGTTGAAGAGCTTATGTGATGCAGGAATTGTTCAGCCATATCCTCCTCTTTGTGATATCAAGGGGAAGTTATGTTTCACAATTTGAACATACAATTCTACTCCGTCCAACATGAAAATAAGTTATATCCAGAGGTGATGATTACTAAGGATCAATTGAATGCTTCTATGTTGTTTAGCACTTCAGAAGCCTTTGTAAATTGCTAGGTACAAATTATAACAAGGGCATGCTTCTGAAGAATATGCTGATCACAATGCTGAGAATCGCAAGAGTTTCACATTAGCATAACTTACAATCAGGCTAAAGATAATCCCAGATTTTTCTGACCAGCATATCAAAAGGAGAATTTTGGTTAATCTAATGAACATTCGGTCCAGCAGTGGCATACTTCCAGGCATAAAATTTGTAGATTGAAGATCATTTCAGGTGGAAAATCAGTTCCAGTTTTGTTGAGATTTATTCAATCTTTACTCCAGCATATGGAAATCTAATGCACAGATTGCAGAATGTATCTTGATACCCCTGATCTCAAGGAAATAATCCAGCACATCATGAACATTTGGCAGCAAGGGGATTCTGAGTATCAATCAGCATTCCAAATTCAAGGATTTAACACCAAGCATTCAATCATTCGAGATATTTTGCAACCAATTCTATATTTAGTTTAATTTGATTTGGTTTTCCAAATAGTTAGCAACAGCTTGATTTTTTTTATTATAAAAACTATTATTTTCAATGATGTAGGTGGGTTCGAGATGAGAAGGAAGACCTTTTGGTTTTATGTAATCTTTACTGTGCTTAATGCTAAGTGATTAATAAAGAACTGTGCTTAATGCTAAGTGATTAATAAAGAAGTACACAGTTTATTCTTTCAAGGATTCATGTGTTTATTCTCTCTGGTGATGTGTCTTTTTCTCAGTTGATGTGTTCTCTTTTACAGTTATTCATTTATGTGTTATCTTCTAGTGCTTAATTGAACTTATGAAATTCAGAATTCATGTTTATGCTCTGAGTTTTAGATGTTAATCACTCCACTTTATTCATCTTAAATCAAGCATAAAATTCACTCCAGCTAAGTGCGTGCTTGGGTTGTTTCTTTTAATTCTTTCCACCATACTATAACAGTCTTGATAACCAGAAAACATTAGCTATCTTGCCCTTGTCTCAGAACTGCTCATTAACCAATATTGATCACTTTGATTTATCTTTATCCCTAGACTCCATGCCCAATGGTCTGCTTTTACCCTGTCAGCCACAATCAGATTTGAAACCCACCTTTTGCAGAAGATCTAGCCATTGTTCTTGATCACATAACTTGATCACATAACCAGTTGTTGCAGTGACCTTTGAGTGACTGAGTTATTAGAGAGAGCCCTCTCTGGGTTGGAAGGGCTAGCTTCCAGTCCTAAAGCTTGGCTTGTGGTTACCTTGGGATTTCTTTGATACATCCCCCAAAAAAATACTAAGTGAAAACAGGACTAAAGACAATGAGGGTTGCAACAGAGGAAAAGGTAGCTCAATTATTACATGAAAACATATTCTCAAGGTTTGGGATACTAATGGATATAGTCACAGATCAAGGACCACAATTCACCTCAAATCTCATTGAACATTTCATGTATTCGACCAAGATATGCCACAAAAAATATACTACATACCACCCACAAGCAAATGGACTGGTAGAGGTAACATATAGGGAATTGGAGAACATCCTCACCAATATAGTTAACATGCATAAAAAGGATTGGGCAAGTAGACTAATTGAATTTGTATGGGAATATAACACCACCATAAGATTCACCCCCAATGAATTATTCTATGGAAAGAAAGCTAGGTTCCCTATCAAATTTAAAATTTCCACACTTAGGACATCTTTCAGCCTCAACCTAGACCTATCATCAACCCAAGAAGAAAGATTGCAGCAATTGAATGCCTTAGATGATTACAGAAGAAAGATTGCAGCAATTGAATGCCTTAGACGATTACAGAAAGAAATCCTTGTTCCACATAGAGGTAGTGCAACCAAAAAGAAAAATATGGCATGACAATATGATAAAGTTTAGAAATTTCAAAGAATGGGATTATGCACTTCGCTATGACTCAATATTCAAGGATTTCAAAAGAAAGTTAAGAACCAAATAGTTGGGCCCTTACAATATTGAAACATGTTATGATAATTGAAACATGTTATGATAATTGAAACATGTTATGATAATGGCTCAGTGAAGATCAAAACAATAGATGAGGAAAGCATCCCCGTAGTCAATGTTTCAGGCTCAATAACTACAATAAACCTTTGTCCAAAGATGAATTCATAGCCAAAATCAAAACACAATAGTTGGATGTGGTTGAAAGCAGAAATACTCTCAACCCATCCTAAGGAAAATGAGATCTTAGAAAAAAAATCATAATAATAAAAATACCCAAGTGAAAATGTCACTAAGGCACTTGGGACAAACATCTGGTTGAAAACCTCCATGGAAGAAGCCTTAAGTTTGCAATAATACAACCCCCATCATGAAAACCCTAACAGGTTTAATGGGCAAAGCATTGATGAAAATGAGAGATGGCACCAATGTTCTAAGAAAAAAGGAAAAAAAAAATCTAATAATGTTTCATCAAGTGTTTCAGGTCTACAAGAACATTCCAGTCCAGCTTCATCATTCCAAGTACCTACAACAAGAAGAAAAATTCCATCCCATCTCCCTCCAAAAGAAACACAAGCAGATTAGTAAGCATGCTAATACAACTCCATTACAATTATCATCATCTTCATATTTCATGTCTTCATAACTTTTCATGTTTTCAAATTCATCATCATCAACACCCAACACAGCACCATACCATTAGTTTCAATATCACCTACATTAGTTGTACATTACTTGTTCATCGTTTTCATTCATAGATTTTTGGCCTGCAAGAACAAATGGGCCATGCTTCACAACAAAAATGTTGCATTCTTAAATTGGCATGTTCTAGATGGCACTCAAGAAAACTATGTTACAATGGTAAAAGTCACTTCATGACATTTACAAACAACTACCAGAGTACACATTTCCACTCAAGAGAAAGGGCTTACAACATATTAGGTTAGATAGTGAACATGCACAAATTTCAGCAAAATGAGCTTGCAACATCTCAAATTCAGCACTTAACATACAAGGTTTAGCCTCAACAAGAAAAATACATTTACTAGTCTACCTCAATTTTTGTTTAGCAAGAAAAAAATTTCAACCAAGACAAGGGTCAAACTGCAACTCTTGGTTTGTGTGACTATCTCACATTCTATAGTCATCAAGAAGATTGATCTCGATATCTCAGTGTATAATATTTTCTGAATATCAACTTGAATAATTCTTCATAGCACGCGTTTCACTAAAAAAATGTTGAAAACTAGACCATATACTCATTCAGCAACACTACTCAACCTAAGAGCAACAAAGATAGCTCCAGAAAGAAAATCAACATCAGTTACATACAAACCAAGGTACATCATTTTTTTCTATATGCATTTATCACAAAAAATGATACCAGTACATGTCTTGAGATACAAACATTAATGCTATCACATTCTAATAAGAATTTTAGGTTAGGAAATGCATCAAAATCTTAGAAACAACCTCCCCGTGCAACAACATATACAAATGTTCTCAGAATGCGTCAACACAAGGAATACATATCATTGTTTGGCCTTGTTCCACAGATTCCAAGACAACATCCTCAATACATTCAGGTAGGATAATATCATCAAGGATATTCTAGAACAAGTTTTCAATGCTAAAGATACATACCCAACCAACACTGCAATTGTGGGTTGTTCAACACAAAGTACAACAATTCTAGGTTATTCCACGCAATGTACAGTAACTCTACATATATTGTACAAGAAATTTATGCTTCATGTAACCACCGATGTAAAGGAAAAACAACAATTGCCATCAACCTTTGGAGGCTGATAACACATCTCAAACAATTTCAAAAGGAACACAACCAATTTGATCAACAAAGAAACATGCAACAAGCTCAAGATCAAATGAATTGCAACATATAGGTATTTGTATAGAAATGCAGACTTTACAAATTATTGAGATCATTTTCAAGGCTTTAACAAACTATAAGAGATAAAAAAAATCGCAATCCTATTGAGCAAACAAAATCCAATACACCAGTATTAGACCTCCATTCATTACTTTCACATCACTTTCCATCATATCAATCATCAAACATATCATTTTCTTTCAAACCCTAAAATCCCTTCAATGTTCACATTTCATCCATTCCATTTTGTTTCAACATACATTCCATACCTTCTACATCATTCCCCGCCATAAGAACACATTCCTATGCACTAAGAAAAACTAAAAACACAAGATTATGCAAGTGCTATAGGAACCTATAAGAGCATATTAATACACTACTACATGAAGCTACAAGATATTCATGATGAAACTATAACATGAAAACATGCTACAAGAAGCTATAGGAGACCTCCAACCACCTCTCAGTATTGAATTTTTAGCATATCAAGAGTAGGGGAGGACATGTAAGGTTATTTTACACCTCTCCAACCAAATTTCTAGTTATCAAAGAAACTATGTTAATGCACTAGGACTTCTAAAATATCCCCTACGGACCTAAAGGAGGCTACAAGAGAGTGAAGCTTCAAGTTTTCAATAGCAAGCACAACAAGGAATCTAGAAGGACTACATGAGGCATACACAACACCAAATCCATCCATGGAAACAAATTAAGAAAGATAAATAAGGCATGCCACCCCTTTGTCTTCAATTTCATTTTATTCAATCATATAAATGCTAAACCTAATATATTATCATGGTCACCAATCAAAGAAACAAAAAACACACAATCCCTTAATCATGGATGATTTTAGGGGCTAAATTTCGCTCATGGGCTAATTTTCCATGGTTTTTCCAAAAACGAGATTCTCTATTTTAAAAATGATTCACCCAAATTCTATGGGATAAAATTATTTTACCTTAAAAATGGCCAAAATTTTATAAAAACTATATAAAATCCTTAGAAATTTGAATATTTTTACAAAAATATCACCAAACATTTATAGTTGGCATATGAAGGATAAGTATGATTCACTAAGGTTTCTACATTTTAAAATCAATATCCATCCTTAAAATCATCCCTGCCCTTAATTACGTGGGCCTCAGTTCTACATGTGGGGGAGGGGGTCACTTGATTTTGTTGAAGGTGGTCATTATAATATTTACTTGGCAACATAAGTTAATAAAATATCATGAAAAAAAAGGGTCATTGGAAGAATCACAATCACAAAAGGTGGTAATAATGGTAGAAGTCACATAAAAAAGTGTGTCAATGTTTTGAACTAGAGTTAAGGGCACATACACCACCTATACAAATCATATCCATGATCTCCTTCATGTAAAAATTTTTGATACATCATCTCATACCAACAACTAGACTAGAACAAAGCACACATAATTAGTATTAGGAGAAGCTACATGCTTCAAGCTCAAGAATTAGAACAAACATCCTCTGAGACCGGTATCAGTTATTGACAATAAGTATGGGAAGAGGTCAATGAAAGAGTAACTTATATTTGTTTTTCCTTCTATTGGAAATATTGTTGTCATTGATTTCAAAGATAAAGGGATCTTACAAATGTCCAAGATAAATATTACAAGCCTACAAATGTCCAAGATAAATATTGGAAGATGGAGATTGTTGAAAGTTTTACTTTTGTATTTTCGATGGTCAGTTTGGATACCCTATTTTTGAAGGAATATTCACCCTACATACCTATCTAAAATAGTATCACAACTTATATGGTTGAAAATCTTATTCTGAGACATTTCCAATGGTATATGGAATTCCCTCTAACTCCTTAGGAATGAGAAGATATGAATTTTTTCATCCGACAATCCAACCAAAAAATTGAGGTCAACTCAACCAGTATCTACAGGTCGGCCCAGAAAGTGGGGAAAAAATACTATAAATACAATATAAATGTGTGAATTTTTAGAGTAACCAAGCAAGAGATCAATTTTGAGGTGCGCTAAAGGTGTTGGGGTGTCTTTCTGAGATCTAAAGGTGTGCAAGAGAAGTCCAAGAGATTTTCTTAGGGTCTTTCTTGTTCTCAAGTTAGGCTATGAAGGACTAAAGGTTTGTGATGTTTTCGTTTGCGCTATTATTAGGTTGTGATGTTGTTATCAAGGATAGTATTATGGGAATGATGCTATGTGGCTCGCTAGGACATGAATGATACATGTGACTAAGGTTTGAAGTATTGTTCATGGAATGAAACTGGCAAGTGAAGTCAAAAGTACTTTATCTTGGATTGGTGTCTACAAATATCTTGTTGAGTTGGTGCTCATATGAGGGGATTGGTGTCTCCAACAGGTTGGTTCCTGCAAATATTATAATAGTAGGTTGGTTCCTACAAGCGTTGTTGGGTTGGTGCTCAGTTGAACAGATTGGTGTCTCAAATAGGGTGGTACCTACATCTTGATGAGTTGGTGCTCAATTGAGGAGATTTGTGTCTCCAGTAGGTTGGTGCCTACACCTTAATGAGTCGATACTCAGTTAAGGAGATTGGTGTATCCAATAGGTTGGTTCCTACAATCTTTGTAATAGTAGGTTTGTGCCTACATGAATTTATAAAGATAATTTTTATGGTTTTCTCCCGATTAGGTTTCCATGTTAAACTCTATGCATTGTGATTTGAGTTTATATGTGATTATTTTTTCTCAGTTAATGAATGATTGATGAATGGTTAAATAAAGTAAAAAGTATATTATATTGATCCACCCCCCCCTCTCAGTATAATCATAAGTTCAACAATTGGTATTAGAGAAGGTTCCTTTGGAAACATTCTAATCGTTGGAAGGTAGATCGCGGGAGCACACATGGTCGGTCAAGGAGAATTCCTCTTCATATCCATGGATATGAAGTCTACTGGTAAATAAAATGAAGACAATCAGAAAGAAGAATCATATTAAGAAGAAGAAGACATTTATGGGGAAGTGAATCTTGAAGAATAACTCTATATGGCCTTAGAAGAAATAGATAGACTCGAAGGAAAGAATAAAAAGGATAAAGATAAATTGAAAAAATATGAAAATAAGGATCATGATCTTGAAGAAACAGAGAAAATAGTTATTATCTTGAATACTCAACTAGAAGAGGCAAAGAGGATTGAAGAA
>JZKD02S2055615.1:39239-53056 GCA_000966675.3 Picea glauca | reverse complement strand
AGGACAATAGTCTAGATTTGAATTAGATACAATCCAATAGTCCAGGTTCATATATTGCCCAACGACGACATCACAGTCATTAAAAGGGAATTTAACCTTTTCCTTAAACTATTGTATAACAATAAAAACTTCTTGAATACAATTCCATGAAAAAAAATGGAGAGATTTAACATTGATCACATAAATAATTAAAAATTTAAACATTATAAACTCATCTCCCACCTCCCCCCCCATTGGCACACATTTCAAGAATACTAAGATGTGATGCATCGTCGTTAGAAGAAATCCTTACGATATCTACCTACAAACCAATTGCTTTAATAAAATGCGATGATGATATGATCTGAGGACTCTTCCCTCGATCGACTCTACCCCGATGATGACGTGATAAAAATACATTTTCCCTCTTTAATCTATCTCTTCTATCGTATTCCAACGATAAAAAACATTGGACCACTCCTGATATATTTAATGATGAAATGTACAACTCTAACTAAGTCAAAGATGTAAAACATCTGGTATTAATTGCATAGGGTTTGGGAAAAATTGAAAAGTATAAAAACCATGTTAAGATGTAATCAAAACTACATTGTTTACAAATCTGATAAAATAAAAACGTCGTGCATGTACACAAGTTGGGTAAATTCCATTGTGAAATGTAAATCTCACGTTATCAAGTATGTATTTTATAAATTTTGAAATTATTGTTATATGTTGCAAATTAAAAGATGGATTAACTTTTTATTGTGTGACAATTTACAAAGGTATAGAAAATGTCTTGGATGTAGACTAAAAAAGCAAAGAACCAGGAAGTTGTCAGGGATTCCCTAGTTCCAAGATCATATTATTTTAATATTACCGATATGAATAGCCACAATGGGAGGGAGAATTTTGAAATATACTTTGATATATATGACATGTTCTAGAATGAAAAGTATTCGTCCGATGATGAAGACATCCATGTGCACAAAAATATCAGGAAGAGTGGAATCCATATTGTAGCATCTTGCCCCAAATGTTTTTCCTACAATGATGCTGAAATATGGTGTTTCGCTCACCTGCAAAGGGATAAATAAATGATATTCAATGCCTCTAAAATTATAATCACATCTCTCAAGTCCGAAGATATCAAGATGCGATACAAAACCCACGATCCCACAATCTCGCTAGATGAAACTTTTATAGATAAAATCAGAATCGATCACACATATTGTTGGCATATTCATAGGTCGAGTGTGCTTGTCATTGATGGCAAGATTAGAGTATGCATCAATGGCACAAGAACACCAACGATGTTGGTAGAGCGATGTTGACAGGGTTACAGGTAGAGTGTGCATGGAAAGCACAACAATGAAGACACATAAGAGCAAGCTCAGAAGAGATAGTGCTTTGCGCTGTACAGAGCACAAACGAGGTCCAAATCATCAGGACTCGTAGAAGGATCAAAGGTCAAGGCATTTGGCACTTATAAATTCATCCAAGTCGAGAGGAATGAATCTCAGGAGGAGGAGCGACGTGGGTCGTCGATCGTGGATCGAGGAGCGATGTGGGCCGTTAGATCAGAGTCCAGTGACCAGAGGAAGTGCAGATGAGGAGATCAGATATCATACATTGATATGAGTGCATAGACCAACAACTGTTGGATCCTAAGGAAAGTGCACGAGACAAGTTTCCAAGTCATCTAAATCATCCATCTTCTAGAGGACACGTGGCGAAAGATCATCATTTCTCTAACTGAAAGGTCAAAGGAAGGAGGTTATCTAACCCCTCAAACTCGCGATATGTGAAGTCGTGAAATGACTTGAGTCATAGGATCAAGAGGAAACGTGGAGAAATATCATCATTTTGCTGAATGAAAGGTCAAAGGAAGGAGGTGCTCTAACCCCTCGAACTCATGATATGCGAAGTCATGAAATGAATTGAGTCATTCGATCCAGAGGACACGTGGCAACAAATGAGCAATTTCACAAAATTGCGAATCGAGAGAACTACATCGAGCAACTCGCAGATATCGTGAAACACGAAATACTGATGATATCTAGACCATTGAACCATAGAGGGTTGTGGGCCGTTGATTTGGAGAATTGGGACTCGAAAGAAGGCAGGTGCTCTAACCTTCGACATCATTAAACATGAATTCCCGAAATGCAGAAAGTGATCACAACCATTGATCGAGGAAGAATTCTGGACCATTTATCTGGCACAATGAAGAACAAAGTCAAAATTCGTGAAAGTGAGATATGGACCGTTGGATCATTGAGGAGTGTGAGCCGTCGATTTGGCACCCGTGGATATCAGGAGTTCAGGTATGGAGCACAGAGGAAGCTGTTTTCCAAAGTCGTGAAATGCTAAGTCACGAAGTTGATCTGAGCCTTTGATTGCAAGGGAATAGAGGACTATCGATCTGGTCTCGAGAAATTCACCAATTCGGGGATCGAGAATTTGGAGAAGATAGGTGAGAAAATTCACAAAGTTTTCAATGTCCCGAAGTGCGAAATTGCGAAGCGCCTGTTGACGTAGGCCTATGGTCACAACCAATGGTCACATCAGTGGAAGAGAAGGGAAGGAGCTAGCGGTGCTAGGCTCCATTTCAGAGTTTCGTGAATCGGGAAAACCAAGGTGACTCACAGTTGATCACCCAAAATGTGAAATCACAAAATGACTATTAGTTAGGCGCTTGGTCACCGCTAGCGCCCACTGTGCAGTTTTTTGCAGAAAGGGAAAAAGGCACCAAGAGCATGAACGCGCGGTGGATCTTTGGGGAACTTCTAGAAACCAATAATTGTTTATTCATAGAGAATTCAAAGAGGCTTCAGGGTGATCGATAGAGAATATGAAGAGTCTCAACTGCCATAGAGGCTAAGGAATCCCAACATAACGGGCACTGATGATGATCTCACAAGAAGCAAAACTTCTAGAGAAGTTGAAGAGTCTTGAGGTATCTGTTAGTGGTATGAAGACTCATCATAGAGACGATTGATAGATGGAAAAGTGTCAAATATTGTAGCTTCTAGAGAATCCAAAGAGTCTCAGCATAACAACCATGAATGAAGAATAGACTTATTGTAATCGCCAGAGGGGATGAAGAGTTAGTTGTATGATCTGGAAGAGGACTTGGGATTATAAATATATGCAGAACAAAGAAGAGGGGGTTGTTTCCGTTGAGAGTGATTTATGCGGGTAAAATATGACTGTGTGCAGCAGATGAAGGAGAGAGAAGAGGTTTAGCGCATAGAATAGAAATGCATATCTAAGAAAGAAAGAGGAGGCCGAGGTGCATGTGCAGAGACATAGAAGAAGAATATAAATCTCAAAGAAGAATGCGAGTAGGAAGACATTGATACAGGCAAAGAATATCAGTGCAACAGTACAGTGATGAGACTAGTAAACTATAGATAAACATTGTATCACTGTAATAAGTTTTAGTAATGAATTTTTCATATTTCAGAGTGGTTGAGAGGTTGTAGGGAGGATTGGTGTCCTCAGAGTTTCAAGTGGGTGATTGAACAAAGGGAGTTGTAGATTCCATCTGGTTGCAGCCAGAAAAATTAGGGTGGCAGGGTGGTGCAAGGGAGAACTATTGTTCTTTGTTATACAGGTTAGTGCCTGTGTGACTGGAAGTTGGTGCTTCCATCTAGTTGGTGTTGGAACACTTAGGGAGTTGGTGCTTCCTTCTAGTGGGTGCTAGAGAAACCAGAGATTTGGTGATCTCAACAAGTTGCAGCTTGCAAAATAGAGGTTGTAGCCTCAAGAGGAGTTGGAAATCACAAGTATGATAATGTAAAGAAAATAAAGATTACTTATCATAACAAGAAGAATAGGTTTTTCTCTTTATGGGTTTCCTCAGGATATATATATCTCTGTATATTTCATGTTTTTGATTGATGTTTAATATTCTATTTCTTACTTATATGCATCATTGTGATCATCATTGAGTGTTTTGTGAGGAGTTGTAAATGGGCATAATAGTTTAAGCACAGTAAAAACTAATTCACCCACCCCTCTCAGTTGTTCAAAACATATTTTGAAACTTTGATGGAGGATTGGTTTGTAGATGAAGAATGGCCAGTGAAAAAGGGATAAAGGTATATTCCTGCATAGTACCTAAATAACCCATACAAAATGTTAAATGCGATCATCTACAAGTTATACATCGAGGAGATAAGCACCCATTTGAATATGTAATTCTTCCCTATGGCATATGTAGTGGCTGATAATGCCCAAGGTATGAAAAATAGGGAGGCCCTATGCATGAAATAGGGAGGACCAAGGTATGAAAAATCCCAACTTTTACATTACAACTTACCTCATAGATGCAATTTGTGTAGCACACAAGTTCCCTACTTTCAATTGGGATTGGAATCCAAGCCAACCCCCAATTCATGTGTACTATTCTCAACTATGGGAGGTGAACTATAAAAAACACCTGTATAATATCTGTGATTACTTCCTATCTCCTTTACACAAATCCATTTTTAGGATTGATTCCCACCGAATATCCCCAGTGGCTATCAAATCTTCACAGGGGATAGGGGATTGGTACATGAAGAAATACTACACATATGTCATAATATTTGGAGCCATAGTGCCACCTCATTTGTTTCCCAAATATGTAATTGATAATTTATTGGCCAGAGAAGTAACCTATCAGACAATAGAAAAGGGGGTCACTTCATACTTATCAAAGAAATTAATAAAATATATTGGCCAAATTTCCCTCTACACATAGGCCAATACTCCCTGTTGAATAAGAAACATGTTGAGAAGGAAGCTGAAGTTATAAAAGAGATATGTTTATGTACTAGAAACAAGAAAGGACATGATCCCCAAAATATAATATACAAGCATATAAGGGTCGTTTGGATATCACATCAAATAGTCCACGAGGTCAATTATGCTGAGGATATATTCTGAGGAGCCTTCTATTTTGAAGAAGTATTAGATAGACTCCCGAATGACATAGCCAAAGAAAAAATTCACAAAGAAGAATATGTAGACAAGGTTTTGGTGACATAACAATTCAAAACACTACTCAAACAAGATAAAGAGAAACATGAGTCCAAGGAACTAGAAAAGAAGTAGAAAGAGGAATAATATCAAGGAAAGTAGATGAAGCCAAAGAGAAGTACCAACAGATAAATAAAGCAGAAGTGAAGAAGAAACAATTAGAGATGAATAAAGGTAAAGATCTAGTTTTAGAAGGAAATGGAGAAGATATAGTTAACCCTGGGGAAAAAAACAAAACTAAAGCAGATAAAGAGATTGAAATGAAGGTGAAGGCATATGAAGAATGAACCCTTTTGGCCACTCAAGATAAGAAAGGAAAGGAGAAGGACCCGAGAAAGTGAACATAGTTGTAGTAACAGACACTGATACCAGTATAGTCACAATTCCAGTGGAACAATGTACTCCTCTAGAAGCTATCCCAGGTAGTCTTTCACTTACATCTCCGGGATTGGGAATTGAATATGTTGTTGTGGTTGTTGGAGATTATTACTATAGTCAAAAGAATAAATCTATTGAGAAAAGGATGAAAAATTGAAAAGGAGATGGATTGAGAGCAATCCAAGACACATATGAAAGGAACATCAAATGGAAAGTAGGTCCAGACCCTAAGGAAAATGAAATTCAAGTCGCATATCCCCTTAATGCTTTTGTTGGGGAAAATGTGATGTTAGTTTATGAAGTGGAAGAAGCACTGAACACATATAAAGAAAGAGTAGTTGAGATAGAGGTTGTGATGGATACTATCCATGACAACAAAATACTTGCACCGAGAAGAATTGGTGAAACAGTTGCAACTATAGGAGAAGTAATTAAGTGAAGAATTTGAAAAGAAGGCTAATTTGACCCAAAATATACACCAAGAAGAGATAGAAAATATTAAGGCCACACATGCTTAGGAAGTAACAAGGATCTAAGGTAATCCAGATGGATGTCGATGGCCTCCCACCTATTCCAACTAGCTCATTTTGGCATTTTCCCAGTTTGGTAGTTTTTTTCCTAGTTTTCGGGTCCTTGACTTGCGGGGCTGTTTTGAGGCCCTAAACAACATTTTTAGGGATCGCCACAATCAAAATGACCTTTGGTAGATAACAGAAAAATTTGTATTCCTCGTATAGATATTTCTAATGGGATATCGTGTGCCTAAAATAGATATCGTATGCAAAAGTTACGACCCCGAGAAGTTGATGTACTAACTTACCCAAACAAAGCCCACATGAATTTTGGTGCATCATCTCCTAGGGTTAGGTTTTTGGATGTCTAGGGTTTTTGACATTACTGTTTATTGTAAAAAGGCCTTCAGAGCCTCATTGTAATCATCTTCTTGTGAGTGAGTGCAACCGTCACATCTCTTCTTAGAGATAAGCCACCACCATTCCAACAAACTTGTTTTCCACTGCATTTTACAGTTTCAACTTATTTCCTTATTGAATAGAAAAACAGTTTTATTGTATCTCTATTATTTTGTGTTAAGAATATTTTAATAATATGTATTCATTTCATTCTTCTCATAAAATCTGGATCAGTGGTATCAGAGTTGTCTTCTCCTTGTCTTCTTAATGCATGTCCCCAATGAGGTCAGGGTACAAAGAATTGAGTCTCGAGCTTGTTTTTCTTGAGGAGAAAAGATCTCGTATGCCCAAACAAACTCTCATGGCAAGAGAAAATAAATATGATGGGATAGGATATCCTTTCAAAATGTTTCTTGAGGAATCCCTCATGCAATAGAGGAATGAGATGGATAGTTTCGCGCAAATCCTTCGGTGACTACCAACAGGTGACACATCTTCCAAGAGTAGAGGTGCCACCTCCTTCAAGGTACAAATAAAATTTGATATTCCTATATTTGAAAGTCATATAGATGAAGATGTTGTAGAAAAGTGGTTGAATCTACTAGAAGGGTATTTTTTTGTCCATAACTTATCAAATAGAGAAAAAATTACTTTTGCACTCCTCAAAGTCGTTCCCCATGTCAAATATTGGTGGGAAAATTTTTGTGAGAAAAAGGAAACAGAGGAACCCTCATTATTTACAGTCGTGGCCACTTGAGAATGCTTCAGGGATGATATTAAGAAACAATACTACCCTATCAGAAGTCATGACGACTTGTATACCAAATGGACCACACCACGGCAAGAAAGAGACCAAGCAGTGACAGAATTCACAAATATCTTCTATACCCTGCACACCAAGCTAGGTATCAAATATTCAGAGCCACACATGGTGCTCAAGTATCATGATGCTTTGCATAGATACATCCAGACCGAAATGGAATTTTTGGACATCTTGTCCTTGGGAACGACCTATCGATATGCCGTCAAAATCAAGCAGAAGCTCATACAAAAGAAGTGACAATTTGGGCCTGGGAACCCCACACAAAAAAAAACAGGAAAGGGAAGCCTCAACCTACAGAACAAAGGATAGAGCAAAGATGGGTAGTATTAGGAAAACCAGTCCAAGACACAAGGAAAGAAGGACACCAGAAAGACAAGGAAGGATATCGGGAAGTGGTACGACTTCCATAAGATCCCTTGGCATAACACTACTGATTGCCCTTCAAAGAAGTCATTGGTGGCCGAAGTGAAAGCCTTTGAATCAGATGCGGGTTTTGACTCTGAGTCAGAACCGGAAAGGGGAAGATGGATCATTGACGTGGAACCCAGTTCCACCATTATTACCACCAAGATCCATCCTGGTGAACCAAACGAGCCAGAATAAGGTGAGCACATTTTCCATTCCAAGACGTGGGTAAAAGTCATGTTGCTGCACTTCATCGTTGATAGTGATAGACAAAATAAACTCATCTTAGTAGAGGTCATCAAGCGGTTGGTCCTACTGACAATGCTGCACCTGCAACCCTACACCATTGGATGGCTTTGCCAAGGAAGCGATCTCCGCATCATCCAACAGTGTCGACTATCATACTGCATCAATCCCTTCAAAGACAAGTTATTGTGTGATGTTTCTCCTCTCGGAGTTTGTAATGTTCTTTTGGGACAAACTTATTTATGGAAACTTCATGTTGCATATGATTTTATGCCTCGTAGTGTTATTATAATTACTTTGAACAGGAAATTGTACAGGATACCTGAGGCAGTACCTCCTAGTGCTATTTCCTTGATATTTTTCAAGAAACATAGGGATGTCATCTCTCAAACTGAGAAATTTTTCTTCTTCGTGATTCATTCTCAGAGTAAGAAAAAGATCGAAACCATATCCACGGCCTCCGCGACCAATCTATCCACACAATAGAAGAAAGTGGATAAGGTTGTGGAAGAATACTCAGATATATTCTCCTCTCCTACTGGGGTACCTCTGCACTTCTAGGTCAAACATCCCATCGATCTGACCCTGAGCGCACCACTACCCAATGGTCCAGTCTACCACCGCTCTATGTTAGAAAATGAGGATATCAAGAGGTAGATCCAAGAAATTCTCCAAAAGGGGCACATCCATCCCATCTCATTGCCTTGTGGGAGCCCAATCGTACTGGTGCAAAAGAAAGATGGGACCTGGTGACTCTGCATTGATTATCGAGACCTGAATAAAATCACAGTCCAGAATCGATACCCGATTCCATGAATCGACGACCTCCTTGATCAGCTCACGGGGGCCAAATACTTTAGTAAGATTGATCTAAATTCTGGCTACCACCAGGCCCCAATAGAACAAATAGATGTATGGAAGACCGCCTTCAAGTCAAAATAAGGTCTTTTTGACTAGTTGGTCATGCCCTTTGGTTTGATAAATGCTCTAGGAAATTTTATGAGGATGATGGATAATATCCTATGACCTTTCACTAGTACTTTTGTAGTGGTGTATCTGGATGACATCCTCATCTACAACAAGACTTGGGCGAAACACTTTCAACATATTTAGCAGGTTCTCCACACCCTGCGACAACACAAACTATATGAAAACTTGGAAAAATGCTCCTTCGGCATGGACAGGGTCCATTACTCAGGCTACATCATTGATCAACATGGTTTGCATGTGGACCCAGCCAAGATCTAGGTCATCCGTGACTGGCCGTCCCCAACCACACTCACTAAGATTCATAGCTTCTTGGGCCTCGCCAATTTCTATCGTAGGTTCATGTTGGGATTCTCTCATATTGCATGGGCCCTTAAACAAGCAACCAGGGGCGGTGGTAAGGAAAAATTTGTGTGGGGCCTATCCCAACAACAAGCCTTCAATGACTTGAAGCAACATTTTTTCTCATCCCTAGTACTTTCATTACCGGACCTGCAACATCCCTTTGAGATTGCGACAAATGCTTAAGATTATGTTGTGGGCATCATTCTCACTCAATATGGCCACCCCTTGGTGTATCTTAGTGAGACACTATCCAATGTTGTCTGTAAGTACCCTAATTATGAAAAATAAATGTACTCCATTGTGAAATCCTACCGCAAGTGGAGAAATTACATTATGGGGAAGGAGAAAGTCATCCACATTGATCACAAGACACTACAGTTCATGCAGACCCAAAGAAAATTGTAGAATGACTGCCATTAGAAGTGGTCTACATACTTACAACAGTTCCACCTCAACATCAAATATAAAACATGAAGTACCAACTGAGTTGTTTTTTTACTCAACCGACCTCTAGTCACAGAACTCACCATGGTTCTAGACTCTTGCGGCCATGAGACCTTCAGATGGCCCCACCTCTATGAGACAGACCCTAAATTCTCCACCACCTACCAAATGTTGGGATCAAACTTAGTGGTCTCTAATTTCCATCTTCAGGACAGGTTGTTGTGTCGTCTGGGACATCTATGCATCCCATCTAGTGAGCACAATGGCAATGTTGCAAAAACAATTCTACTGGCCAAAAATTTGACAAGATGTCGACACGTATATCAGGTCCTACACCACTTGTGGTATTGCCAAACTGACCACTAATAAATAGGGCATGTACACCCCTCTTCCTACTCATAAAAAGACATGGGAATCCATCTCAATGGACTACATGTTGGGCCTTCTGTCCACCAAGAGGGGAAATGACTGTGTTTTTGTGGTTGTTGATTGCTTTTCCAAGATGGCGATTCTGGCCACCTGCAAGAAGAAAATCACCGCAGAGGCCACTGCCAAGCTCTTCTTTGAATGCATCTCGGCACACTTTAGGATCCCACAAACCATTGTCTCATATCGGGATAGTCAGTTCCTCAACACATTCTGTTCGAGCCTCTGGTCACTGCTGGATACCAAGCTCATTGAATTCACTACCTTCCACCCCTAGACAAATGGCCAAACTAAGTTCGTCAATTGGATGATCGTACATATCCTATGCATGTACAATTCCAAGCACCCCCACACATGGGATGAGAGTCTTCCCTATGTCCAACATATCTACAACCGATCCCTTCATAGTTCAACTGGCCACAACCCTTTTCAGGTGGGGTTGGGATTCCAACCATTGGGCCCCATGGATGTTGCACTACCCCTAGCGAACAGCTCGGCCGAATCATCCCCTGATCCACAAGAAGATGATAGATCCACTTGGTTCATTGAGTGGATCTAGCACATCCTCCAATTGGTTCAGGATATTTTACAAAATTCCAATGCCAAGTACAAGCAACACCATGATCATCACTGAGTGCCACATAAGTTTTAGGTGGGGGACAAAGTTTGGTTGCACTTGCATAAAGAATGCCTTACAGGTCCCCATTGGAAAATAAAACCACTCTGGTATGGGCCATACACCATCACCAAGTTTGTGGGTGACAATTCTTTTGCGCTCAACATTCCCCCTTTCCTTGGCCTGCACCCAGTCTTCAATGTGGCTCTCCTTCAACCATATTTCCCACCATTATTGGACACCTAGAGATAGCAGAGTAGTTGAAACCAATAGAGATCAACCCTAAGTACATGAAACAGGCATCCAATGATCATATTGTATTCCCACATATCAAGGGAACCCGATAGCAAAGGATCCAACTTTATTGAGTTGTCAAAGTAGGGAAGCTCCTGCACCAAGGAAAGTGGCTCACTCAGGGCCAAATTCAATAGAAATTTCCTCATCTGATGGGGGAACTCAACGTAGTGGATACCATTTCTTCCTAAGGGGGGAGGATTGATCCATATGGATTTCGGTGGCCTCCCACCTAATTCCAACTGGTTCATTTTGGCAGTTTTCTAGTTTGGCAGTTGTTTTCCTAGTTTTGAGTCCTTGACTTACGGGGCCGTTTTGAGGCCCTAAATAATGTTTTTAGGGCTCACCATAGTCAAAATGACCTTTGGTAGATAGAAGAAAAATGTGTAGTCCTCGAATAGACCTTTCCAATGGGCTATTGTGCGCCTAAAACATAGATCGTATGAAAAATTTACGACCTCAGAAACTTGATGTACTAACTTACCCAAATAGGGCCCACATGACTTTTGGTGCTTCATCTCCTAGGGTTAGGTTTTTGGATTTCTAAATTTTTTGGCATTCCTGTTTATTGTAAAAATTCCTTCAAAGCCTCATTGTAATCATTTTCTTGTGAAGGAGCGCAACCATCACATCTCTTCTCAAAGATAAGTCACCACCATTCCAACAAGCTTGTTTTCCACTGCATTTTACAGTTTCAGCTCATTTCCTTATTGAATAGAAAACCAATTTTATTGTATCTCTGTTATTTTGTGTTAAGCATATTTTAATAATCTGTATTCATTTTGTTCTGCTCATAAAATTCGGATCACGAGATGAACAATTGGAAATCAATAAGTATGATGAGAAGATTGAAGAACAAATTCAAAAATTACAACAAGATCATAATCTCCTCAAAAAATATGTAGAAGAAAACAAAAAAGGAATTGTAGTCGTGGAGATAATCAAAGAACAAGCCACCAAAGAAAATGAACCATTGAGATATATGCAGAAGAAATTCTTCTTTTTATTGCACAACATCCAAAATAATTGGTTAGATCACCTAAAAATATGACAACAAATGAATATTGTGAAACACAAATATCATAAAGTTCAAGGTGCCTATGACCATATTATCAACTAGAAATAAATTTGTGATAACCCTCCTAACACCTTGATAGTATATAAAACCAAGTAGAATATCAATGACCAGATGTTACTCAACGTTGGGAAATCGTCCCTCAATAATATGAAAAGTACTCAAGAAATGGTGGAACAAGATTGTAGAAGGATTTGGAGAGCATCAGATGATCTTCTAGAACAATTTAGAATGGAAAACATGGCATATTTATAAAAATAAGGGTCATCTCACATGATGACAGAAGATGTAGAAAAAAAAAGGAACCTGAGCAGAACATCCATTGATCCAACAAAATAACTTGACAAGGAAATGCTAGAAAAGAGGACAGTGAAACCAAATCAACTGATTATCTTGACCGTGTTGGATTACTGAGACAGGGGGGTGAATTAGTAATAGATATTTTTAATCCTTTTAACCACAGTATGTAAGTGTTACTTATATTTATGATCAATATGCCATTATTATTCAATAAGTGCAGAGTAAATAAACCATGAACAATGAAAAAACATACACACACACATTACACAAAACCACAAAATGATGGAGAAAACCAATGCGGGAGAAAACCACAAAATGATTTTTCTTATATGTCTTTAAGAGTTACATTCATTGGTGGCACAAATTCCTTGGTTCTCCATCTGCAACTGAAAGGAGGTTTCAACCCCCTACATTTTTTATGCTATAACCCAAGGGAAGCTCCAACACCCCTATTTTCTAGCTACAACTAGAAGGAGGCTACAACCCCATATGTTCTTCGGCTACAATCGGAAGGTGGCTGCAACCACCTATCCTTTCCCCATCCTACCTCCCTAAAATATAAATGATGGAACAACTAAAAAACTATCACTATGAGATATACCACTGTAAACTTGTACCAACCTGTACCAACAATTTGTAACCAACCTGTTTCACTGATCTATAACCAACCTATACTTGTACTCATCTTGTACCAACAAAACCCTATAGGTACATGACCTATATATTTTTTAGCTCACATATGTACGCACCACATCTATACTACATCCTACATATGTATGCAACATGTCTATAATGAAGCATGTGTACACCTTCGGTAAGCTAGGGTTTTCACCTTTTCTGAAACTTAAAACACTTTGTTGCCTCTGTCACATCAACCTGTAACCTATCATTGTGTCTTATATGTAGTTGTGCCATCTTATACATCCCCTAACCAAGTGAATCTATGTCTCTCTAGTCATGTTCCATGCATGTGTGTACAATAATGAACAAATGTAATAATCCTCACATGGACTAGACATCAAACCCTTACTAATATGAAAGCTCACACCATACAAACAACTTCACAACCACTTCACAAACAAAAACCTCAACCATGTGCCAAGAAATACAAACTATGTCTCAACACTTGAACCAACAAGATGAACCAATGAATAATACCAACATACTAGTGTTGTATATATGTAGATCAATCTCATACCATAAGTTCCATATAGCCAACATTCTCTCTAGGGAAAAACCTCAAACTCACATAACCATATCTCATGGAGACAAAAATATTCAACTACACAGAATAATATGACATAACTTTTGAACCTGTAGATAGATATGTTATACCTGATCATTGTAAACCTTATTGGGAGCTTTCTTTCAGACTCTGAGAACCTGACATCCTCAATAACTCAATATTTCATGGATTTTACCACATGTATATGCCCTGTTATACTTCCATCCTGTATATGTACGCACCCTTCTCCAATGCAACCCATGTGCACCTAAAAAACTAGGTTTTTTTTTTCCAGTATTTTTGCAATTCTGAATCTTTCACCATCAACCCTTCAT
>JZKD02S2055615.1:10841-23386 GCA_000966675.3 Picea glauca | reverse complement strand
TTTTAGGGATAACCCACTTCTAACCACTTGTGCACTTATAACCATTTTATCCAAAAATAGTAAACTCTCCACTTCTTCTAGGAGCTTCTAGAATAATTTGACTTATTTTACATTCTAGATAACTCATGAGGGTTCTCCAACTTCACAAGGCCATAACTCTCTAACCGTGAGGAGTTATGTGACATTCCACATATAACTAGAAATGGAATGACATGTAATATCCACATAGAATAGTCTTACCTACAAATATAATAATATTCATACCATTATACATCAAACAAACTTAATTTTCTTAACCATATTGTTGGGGCTACTAGAATTTGCTACCGGACTTGCTTCAAGGGTTGACATCAATGACAACCAACACAATTAATCAACAATATCCCCCTTTGGCATTGATGGCAACACTCTGATGCAACACTGAAGTCATATCGCTCATGCTTCCCCTGTGACCATTTCTCCCCCTGGAAACATGCCTCTGTTCTCTCTCTCCAAACATCTAACTCTCTATCCATATATCTAATGAATCTCTCTCCCTTTGACATCAATGGAAAAGGTCACTTTGCATTGAGGTTTCTCCCCCTAACTGAACTCTTCCTGAAACTACTCCCCCAAACCAAACTTTCCTCTTTATGGTTCTTCCCCATGTAAATATAAGAAATATAATATAATCATTCATTATTGAGTTTAAATTACTTCGAGTCTTTGTCGAACATACTCAAAAGATTCCCTTGGAAGCAGTTTTGTAAATATATCTGCAACTTGTTCTTTTTTCCCACATATTGAACTATGATGTTCTTGTATGAAACCTATTCCCGTAGAAAGTGATACTTGTTTGGAATGTGCTTCTTCTTGGAGTGCATCTCTGGATTCTTTGAGATACTGATGGAACTTGTATTATCACAATATATTGGAATGGGCTCATCATACTCAACCTGTATATCTGTCATAGTTTGTTTCATCCATAGAACTTATGTACAACATGTTTCTACTACAATATACTCAGCTTCAGTTGTAGACAATGACATTTATGACTGTTTCTTACTTAGCCAAGATACCAAACACTCACCCAAGTAGAATGATGCTCCACTTGTGCTTCTCTGGTCATGAATGCAACCTGCCCAATCTGCATATTTGTAGGCAATACGTGATAAATCCTTTCCTTTTGGATACCATAATCCAAACTCTTTTATGCCCTTGAGATATCTAAATATATCTTTACTACTAGAACATGTGATTCCTTTGTTGTTGCTTGAAATTGTTCCACCTGTCCAAATTCTTACATTACATCTAGTATGGATGATGTCACATAGAATAAGTTTCTATCATTGACCTGTACTACTTTTGATATGTAGACTTTGAGTGATCATATTTACTTAACTTGCAATTGTCTTGCATAGGAGTATTGGTTGGTTTGCAATCTTCCATTCTAAACCTCTTTATCATTTATTTTATATACTTGGTTTGAGAAATAAAAATTCCTTGGTTTCTTTGACATATCTGAAGACCCAAAAAGAAGGATAGTTCTCCAAGCATTGAAATTTAAAATTTATTATACATATCCTTTGCAAAATTTTGGATCAACCTGGCATCATCACTTACAAAAATAATATCATTAACATAAACTTCAATTAATAAAATACTATCTTGAGTTACCTTGATGTAGAGGTTGATGTTTTCATTTCCTATTCTAAACCCTCGTTATTGTAGATATCTGTCCATTCTAGAATACCATGATCTAAGGATCCGTTATAGACCATATAAGGCCTTCTTCAACCTGCACACATAATCTTCATTCTTTGATAACTTAAATCCTTCTAGTTTCTCAATGTAGACTTCTTCTTATAGTTCCCCATTCAGAAAGGCCAATTTCACGTCCATCTGATACACTTTAATATTCTTGGTGCATGCATAAGCTAGGATCAATCTGATTGCTTCCATTCTAGAAATTGTGGAAAACATCTCTTCAAAGTCGACACCTTCAACATGTGCATATGTTTTACATACCAATCTAGATTTGTTCCTAGTAACCTGTCCATATTCATTCAATTTATTTCTGAAGGCCCACTTTGTGCCGATCACATTCTTGTACCTTGGTCTTAGAACCAATTCCCAAGTTTCACTTTTCTTTATTTGATCCAACTCTTCATCCATGGCCTTTATCCATAATTCATCCTTGTTGGCTTCTTCAAAACTGGTTAGTTCAATCGAAGATAAGAGTGCTATGTGCAATTGTTTTGGTGAACGAATTCTTCTTCTAGTCTCAACTACTGCATCTTTGTTCTCGATATCTTCTAAGGGATGATTCTGATGTATTGGTTTTCTAGGTGTCTTTGGAGGTACTTGTTGTTCTTTCTCTTCTAATTCTATCTTATATTCTTCATCTTCCCCTTCTGCTACTTCTTCATCCTTTTCTTCTTCTTCGTGAACTTGTTGCACTGACTCCTTTTCTTCTTCCTTTATTTTTCATCCACCTGTCTCATCAATTGTCACATTGATGTTTTCCACAACTTTGTTGAGCCTTACATTGAAACATTTTTATGCTTTCCTTGTACTCAAGTACCCAACAAATATCCCTTTTTCCACATGAGAATCAAACTTTCCCATTCTTCCATATTCTCTTTTGATGTAGCATTTGATTCCAAAAACTCTGAAATGTTTCACATTCATTGGTCTTCCTTTCCATAGCTCATTGGGAGTTTTAACATTGTTTTTTCTGAGCATTACTCTGTTTTGAATGTGAATTGTTGTATGCACTACATGTTTCCAAAAGACATCTATCAACTTAGAATCCATTAAAATCGTTCGATCCATTTCTTATATTGTCTTGTTCTTCCTTTCAACAACTCCATTCTTTTGAGGTGTCCTAGAAATGGAGAATTTCCTTTTTATTCCATGATTGCTGCATAAATCCATAAATTCCTTTGAAGAAAACTCTCCTGCATTATCAAATATCAAACATTTGATTTTTAAATCCATTTCATTTTCAACCATTTCCTTGTATACCTTGAAGTTTTCAAATGCTTATGACTTCTTCCCAAGAAAACAAACTGTAGTCGTCCCTGTATAATCATCAACCAATAACATAAAATATTTCTCACCTTTTAAACCCTTTGTTCTAGTTGGTCCAAGTAGATCAGTATGCATAATTTCCAGTGGTCTTGTTGTGGAGTATTCCTTTGATTTGAATTTGGTCTTTGTTTTATTTCCTTATTGACAATGCTTACATAAAGTGTTGGATGGCTTCGTGATCTGAGACATTTCTCTGACTTCTTCCTTTTTGTTGAATTTGATGATGTTATTGAATTTTATGTGACCCATTGTTACACATTATTTTGGTCACTCTGGTGATGTCTCTGCAGTGTTTTATTCAGGCTCCCACAAGGACTTCTTGCCTAAGAAAAGTGATTGTTGTCTTCTTCCAAAAAACACATTTTTAAGATGAGTTCGCAGGCTGCCTATGTTACAAGGTGTGAAAATCCCTCATTCTCGCAGGCCACCCACACTTAGGGTGCAAACTGTTTGCAGTCTGCTCCATAGATAGGGTGAAAACCTATTTTTAAGCTTGGAAAGGAGAAGAGGTCACGAAGGTTCTAGAAGGGGATCTTCTAGAAAATGAGTTTGCATTCGCATGGTTGGCATCCTACTGGCTTCTCAGATTTGGTGGGATCATCCTCATCCATGTAACCATCCCTCCTTATCCTATATATTGAAAGGTTTCTCATGGAAAAGGTTAAGCAAGATTGAATCAAGAATTGGTGAAATAATTGTGTGAAGAACCCTGCTTGGACAGAAGCTTGAAGACTCTATTTGGTCTATCAAGAGGTATTGGATCTTCTTCATGCAAGTGCAGAGCAAGTGTGTGTGTTGGAACCAAGGGTCACTAAAAGGAAGCTTGTGACATCAAGGCGAAAAGGTTGTATCTTCTACTTTCATTTAATATAATACAATGGCATGTCCCTTTCCCATAAAATCATTCTTATTTTATAGCATAACTCCTTGATCATATGCATATGTTGACATTGAATATACTTTGCTATCTTCACTTTGGTTGGTTTGTGTTGTCTTGGACCTGACTTCACAAGAGCATCAGAGCGAAGCAGGAACAACAGAGACCTAAGGAAGTGATATAAAGGTATGTCACTCATTCCTTCTTATTAGTAGATTCAATGACTACAACTTAGGGAAAGAGTCATGTCCTTTCCTGTTTTATTCTAGATCTAGGTGGATATAGGGAGATCTATTAGTGTCCGCACCTACCGATTTGTCCGATAAAAAAATTGGCGACTCCACTGGGGATACAACCCATTTTTGGTGGTTTTTTACTGGCCATTTTCTCTTAACCTACCATTTTTCATTCCCATCAATTTCTGAGTCTTGAGGAGACCCTTANATTTTCAACCATTTCCTTGTATACCTTGAAGTTTTCAAATGCTTATGACTTCTTCCCAAGAAAACAAACTGCAGTCGTCCCTGTATAATCATCAACCAATAACATAAAATATTTCCCACCTTTTAAACCCTTTGTTCTAGGTGGTCCAAGTAGATCAGTATGCATAATTTCCAGTGGTCTTGTTGTGGAGTATTCCTTTGATTTGAATCTGGTCTTTGTTTTATTTCCTTGTTGACAATGCTTACATAAAGTGTTGGTTGGCTTCGTGATCTGAGACATTTCTTCGACTTCTTCCTTTTTGTTGAATTTGATGATGTTATTGAATTTTATGTGACCCATTGTTACACATTATTTTGGTCACTCTGGTGATGTCTCTGCAGTGTTGTATTCAGGCTCCCACAAGGACTTCTTGCCTAAGAAAAGTGATTGTTGTCTTCTTCCAAAAAACACATTTTTAAGATGAGTTCGCAGGCTGCCTATGTTACAGGGTGTGAAAATCCCTCATTCTCGCAGGCCACCCACACTTAGGGTGCGAACTGTTTGCAGTCTGCTCCATAGATAGGGTGCAAACCTATTTTTAAGCTTGGAAAGGAGAAGAGGTCACGAAGGTTCTAGAAGGGGATCTTCTAGAAAATGAGTTTGCATTCGCATGGTTGGCATCCTACTGGCTTCTCAGATTTGGTGGGATCATCCTCATCCATGTAACCATCCCTCCTTATCCTATATATTGAAAGGTTTCTCATGGAAAAGGTTAAGCAAGATTGAATCAAGAATTGGTGAAATAATTGTGTGAAGAACCCTGCTTGGACAGAAGCTTGAAGACTCTATTTGGTCTATCAAGAGGTATTGGATCTTCTTCATGCAAGTGCAGAGCAAGTGTGTGTGTTGGAACCAAGGGTCACTAAAAGGAAGCTTGTGACATCAAGGCGAAAAGGTTGTATCTTCTACTTTCATTTAATATAATACAATGGCATGTCCCTTTCCCATAAAATCATTCTTATTTTATAGCATAACTCCTTGATCATATGCATATGTTGACATTGAATATACTTTGCTATCTTCACTTTGGTTGGTTTGTGTTGTCTTGGACCTGACTTCACAAGAGCATCAGAGCGAAGCAGGAACAACAGAGACCTAAGGAAGTGATATAAAGGTATGTCACTCATTCCTTCTTATTAGTAGATTCAATGACTACAACTTAGGGAAAGAGTCATGTCCTTTCCTGTTTTATTCTAGATCTAGGTGGATATAGGGAGATCTATTAGTGTCCGCACCTACCGATTTGTCCGATAAAAAAATTGGCGACTCCACTGGGGATACAACCCATTTTTGGTGGTTTTTTACTGGCCATTTTCTCTTAACCTACCATTTTTCATTCCCATCAATTTCTGAGTCTTGAGGAGACCCTTACAGACTCCCTGGATCCAGAATTTCCCTTAGAAGTTTTGTCTTTTTTCCAAAATTTGCTTGATCACAGACCTTCTTGCACTGCACCCTTCTGTAGCCTGCGAGAACCACTAAAGTTCACACCCTATTGTTCAGTTCAGTGAGAACTTCTCACATTCTGCCTGTGTCTAGCCTACAAGAATCCTTGATTCTCGCACTGTACCTCACTGCCAGCCTACGAACCCACTTGCAAAATTTTTGGATTAAGTCTTTTGTGTCCTCAGATGCCCAGATTTGTTTGTGTGTCTAGGAAGAACTTCTCTGGCCAGTGATTGAATGTTTCTTGACTTCAAATATTGTGAATGATTAGTTTCCAGAATTCGAAATCTCTTCTTGATCATGTTTTCTCAATTTTTACCTCTTGACCTTTTCGCAACAAGGGTATAATCTTTGATTTTGAAATCTGAGTGCTTGTTTGGTTGGGAGACTTTGATTGGTTTAAAAGTTGAGATCAATTGTTTTGTTCAATTTCTTATTACTTGGAAAATTGTTACCCATGTGCATTTGAAGAGACTGGTCTTGTCAGTTTGTTATTTTTGTCTTCATTGAAAGATTGGTTTGGGTGTTTGTTGTGTATTTSTTTTTCGTTGGTTGCTTGTTTTTTCTTAGTTCCACCCCTGTTGTTTGGTTTCTAATAAAAATTAAAGACATTTTCTTTTTTAAGCAGCTTTTTATTCGAAAATATTGGCATTCAAGTATTGAAAGAGAATGAATAGTGAATTTTCATTGTTCATGGTTGTTTGATATTACATTTCAGAGAAGATCATACATCATAGTTCGTATTGTTCCAGAAAACTCCTCTTTCCCTCCTGTAAATAGGATTCATCAAAAAAACAAATTGTATCATTCATTCCTATTTATGCATTGTTGTGTCAGACACTCACACAACATCGGTTTCGTTTCCGTCTCCTTTTGGGTAACAACATCCTTTAACTAGTAATTTTTTCTAGGGCTCTTTTACACCAACATTAACTAGGCTAGAGATTTGGAATAGACAGTGAGGCACACTCTCCAAAGCATAAAACACACGATATCATCTTGTGATAAGGAGTGTCAAATTCCATTTGAAACATTTTTTCCTGGGAAGCCCTTCTCACACAAGGGTCAAACCTGAGGTTNTGTGAAGAACCCTGCTTGGACAGAAGCTTGAAGACTCTATTTGGTCTATCAAGAGGTATTGGATCTTCTTCATGCAAGTGCAGAGCAAGTGTGTGTGTTGGAACCAAGGGTCACTAAAAGGAAGCTTGTGACATCAAGGCGAAAAGGTTGTATCTTCTACTTTCATTTAATATAATACAATGGCATGTCCCTTTCCCATAAAATCATTCTTATTTTATAGCATAACTCCTTGATCATATGCATATGTTGACATTGAATATACTTTGCTATCTTCACTTTGGTTGGTTTGTGTTGTCTTGGACCTGACTTCACAAGAGCATCAGAGCGAAGCAGGAACAACAGAGACCTAAGGAAGTGATATAAAGGTATGTCACTCATTCCTTCTTATTAGTAGATTCAATGACTACAACTTAGGGAAAGAGTCATGTCCTTTCCTGTTTTATTCTAGATCTAGGTGGATATAGGGAGATCTATTAGTGTCCGCACCTACCGATTTGTCCGATAAAAAAATTGGCGACTCCACTGGGGATACAACCCATTTTTGGTGGTTTTTTACTGGCCATTTTCTCTTAACCTACCATTTTTCATTCCCATCAATTTCTGAGTCTTGAGGAGACCCTTATAGACTCCCTGGATCCAGAATTTCCCTTAGAAGTTTTGCCTTTTTTCCAAAATTTGCTTGATCACAGACCTTCTTGCACTGCACCCTTCTGTAGCCTGCGAGAACCACTAAAGTTCACACCCTATTGTTCAGTTCAGTGAGAACTTCTCTCATTCTGCCTGTGTCTAGCCTACAAGAATCCTTGATTCTCGCACTGTACCTCACTGCCAGCCTACGAACCCACTTGCAAATTTTTTGGATTAAGTCTTTTGTGTCCTCAGATGCCCAGATTTGTTTGTGTGTCTAGGAATAACTTCTCTGGCCAGTGATTGAATGTTTCTTGACTTCAAATATTGTGAATGATTAGTTTCTTGAATTCAAAATCTCTTCTTGATCATGTTTTCTCAATTTTTACCTCTTGACCTTTTCGCAACAAGGGTATAATCTTCGATTTTGAAATCTGAGTGCTTGTTTGGTTGGGAGCCTTTGATTGGTTTAAAAGTTGAGATCAATTGTTCTGTTCAATTTCTTATTACTTGGAAAATTGTTACCCATGTGCATTTGAAGAGACTGGTCTTGTCAGTTTGTTATTTTTGTCTTCATTGAAAGATTGGTTTGGGTGTTTGTTGTGTATTTSTTTTTCGTTGGTTGCTTGTTTTTTCTTAGTTCCACCCCTGTTGTTTGGTTTCTAATAAAAATTAAAGACATTTTCTTTTTTAAGCAGCTTTTTATTCGAAAATATTGGCATTCAAGTATTGAAAGAGAATGAATAGTGAATTTTCATTGTTCATGGTTGTTTGATATTACATTTCAGAGAAGATCATACATCATAGTTCGTATTGTTCCAGAAAACTCCTCTTTCCCTCCTGTAAATAGGATTCATCAAAAAAACAAATTGTATCATTCATTCCTATTTATGCATTGTTGTGTCAGACACTCACACAACATCGGTTTCGTTTCCGTCTCCTTTTGGGTAACAACATCCTTTAACTAGTAATTTTTTCTAGGGCTCTTTTACACCAACATTAACTAGGCTAGAGATTTGGAATAGACAGTGAGGCACACTCTCCAAAGCATAAAACACACGATATCATCTTGTGATAAGGAGTGTCAAATTCCATTTGAAACATTTTTTCCTGGGAAGCCCTTCTCACACAAGGGTCAAACCTGAGGTTACATCAATATTGACAGATTTACTCACCCTGCTTTGTTGATATCGATGTAGAGATTGCACGTATTACGGGGGTCACTTGAAGGTATAACCACAATGATGAGTGGAAGCCTCTCAAGTTGATTTCGGGCTAGATACCCTGCCCTTTCGTGTGGATCGGACTGTCGACTTTTCCTCCAGGCACCATTGTTGTTGGTGGTAACCTTAGTAGCCTACCTTCTTAGGGTCTTACACAAGGTGACTATGAAGGGGTAAGTCTTCATGGTACCTAGAATCAACATTGGCCAAACTCACTCGGGCTCCTTAGAGGGTGTACCCACGATTATGTGTGGGAGCTTACCAATTCTCGAGAGAACTTTCGACTTCCTCCTGAATCCGGGAGACGTATTGTGCAAGTGAATTCTTTCAGAGATTTAGTTGTTCAGTATTTTGGATCACCAACTGGCCCTTTCATAGGACCTGAGGGTCAAGATCCTTTTTGGACTACTGACAATTTTAGACGAGATCTCTTTGGCTCAGGATTAGGCGTTGATATCACTGTCACACCTGAGCGGCCTGAAACATTTGATCTAGACACAATACCTTTTACTACTTCCTATTATTTCCTTGGTTCAGATGCTCCACCAACTGACCACATCTTGACTATCCCACTACAAATGGTCCATTACACAATGGTCCCAGATACTACGAGTCCTCACACTTGGATTATTGCAGCTAGCCAAGCCCCCATTGGCACACTTCTTTCACCAAGATTCACCCCAACACTTCCGCCCATATATCATGCGTTGAACACTTCTATTCCTGCTCCTACACAAATAACATCTGGGACTCCTGGTGGTTCCACTCCTTCTAGGCACCATCTTCCTGGTTTCATTCTGACACTTCCTTCACCCCCTTTCAGAGGACCTCTTCCATCCTCTATCAGAGGCACTGATCCTAGTGGCACCATCCCGTCTTTCACACCTAATTACCAAATTCCTATTGGTGGAAAATTTCACCAAGGAGGCCAAACTCAACCCCATTTTGTAGGAAAAATCCCAATTGGGACGCAACCCCCAATTAGGGGGAAACCCCCGCCGACCCCACCTTATGGAAAAAACATACCTCCATCCTTGGCCCAGTATTGGAATTATATTATACAACATAATCCTCAATCGACTGGGGGGAAACAACCTCAAGCTAACTCCGTCATACTCCTAGTATAGGCCAACCATATCCAGGCACATATAATCCTATTTGGGGCTCAAACACTCAACCCCACGCCCCTGTTCAAGGGAACAACCCTATGAATTACTTGCCTCCATACCAACAACTGAACCTGCCCAAATCTTTGCATTATATGCAGATTTCTTATGGTCCCACTGGTTTACCAATGGGACTCCCTCTCCAAAGTCACCAGTACCCGCATGTGAATAGACAGTTACCTTTCTTAGCCAACCTGGACCTCCCGGATCTGTCGAGTATTTTAAATGATCCTATTCGTCACTCTCCTCAATGGCCCGCCATACCGACCAAATTACCATCTGACATCCCTAAATTCGATGGTAAACCGAGAGAGGACCCAAACAATCATGTAATGACTTTTCACCTTTGGTGCTCATCCAACTCCTTGATGGATGACTCTATTCATTTACGCCTTTNTTTTTCGTTGGTTGCTTGTTTTTTCTTAGTTCCACCCCTGTTGTTTGGTTTCTAATAAAAATTAAAGACATTTTCTTTTTTAAGCAGCTTTTTATTCGAAAATATTGGCATTCAAGTATTGAAAGAGAATGAATAGTGAATTTTCATTGTTCATGGTTGTTTGATATTACATTTCAGAGAAGATCATACATCATAGTTCGTATTGTTCCAGAAAACTCCTCTTTCCCTCCTGTAAATAGGATTCATCAAAAAAACAAATTGTATCATTCATTCCTATTTATGCATTGTTGTGTCAGACACTCACACAACATCGGTTTCGTTTCCGTCTCCTTTTGGGTAACAACATCCTTTAACTAGTAATTTTTTCTAGGGCTCTTTTACACCAACATTAACTAGGCTAGAGATTTGGAATAGACAGTGAGGCACACTCTCCAAAGCATAAAACACACGATATCATCTTGTGATAAGGAGTGTCAAATTCCATTTGAAACATTTTTTCCTGGGAAGCCCTTCTCACACAAGGGTCAAACCTGAGGTTGCATCGATATTGACAGAGTTACTCACCCTTCTTTGTTGATATCGGTGTAGAGATTGCACGTATTACGGGGGTCACTTGAAGGTATAACCACAATGATGAGTGGAAGCCTCTCAAGTTGATTTCGAGCTAGATACCCTGCCCTTTCATGTGGATCGGACTGTCGACTGTTCCTCCAGGCACCATTGTTGTTGGTGGTAACCTTAGTAGCCTACCTTCTTAGGGTCTTACACAAGGTGACTATGAAGGGGTAAGTCTTCACAGTACCTAGAATCAACATTGGCCAAACTCACTCAGGCTCCTTAGAGGGTGTACCCACGATTATGTGTGGGAGCTTACCAATTCTCGAGAGAACTTTCGACTTCCTCCTGACTCCGGGAGACGTATTGTGCAAGTGAATTCTTTCAGATATTTAGTTGTTCAGTCTTGTGGATCACCAACTGGACCTTTCATAGGACCTGAGGGTCAAGATCCTTTTTGGACTACTGAAAATTTTAGACAGGATCTCTTTGGCTCAGGAGTAGGCGTTGATATCACTGTCACACCTGAGCGGCCCGAAACATTTGATCCAGACGCAATACCTTTTACTACTCCCTATTATTTCCTTGGTTCAGATGCTCCACCAACTGACCACATCTTGACTATCCCACTACAAATGGTCCATTACACAATGGTCCCAGATACTACGAGTCCTCACACTGGGATTATTGCAGCTAGCCAAGCCCCCATTGGCACACTGATTTTGCCAAGATTCACCCCAACACTTCCGCCCATATATCATGCGTTGAACACTTCTATTTCTGCTCCTACACAAATCACATCTGGGACTCCTGGTGGTTCCACTCCTTCTAGGCACCATCTTCCCGGTTTCATTCTGACACTTCCTTCACCCCCTTTCAGAGGACCTCTTCCATCCTCTATCAGAGGCACTGATCCTAGTGGCACCATCCCGTCTTTCACACCTAATTACCAAATTCCTATTGGTGGAAAATTTCACCAAGGAGGCCAAACTCAACCCCATTTTGTAGGAAAAATCCCAATTGGGACGCAACCCCCAATTAGGGGGAAACCCCCGCCGACCCCACCTTATGGAAAAAACATACCTCCATCCTTGGCCCAGTATTGGAATTATATTATACAACATAATCCTCAATCGACTGGGGGGAAACAACCTCAAGCTAACTCCGTCATACTCCTAGTATAGGCCAACCATATCCAGGCACATATAATCCTATTTGGGGCTCAAACACTCAACCCCACGCCCCTGTTCAAGGGAACAACCCTATGAATTACTTGCCTCCATACCAACAACTGAACCTGCCCAAATCTTTGCATTATATGCAGATTTCTTATGGTCCCACTGGTTTACCAATGGGACTCCCTCTCCAAAGTCACCAGTACCCGCATGTGAATAGACAGTTACCTTTCTTAGCCAACCTGGACCTCCCGGATCTGTCGAGTATTTTAAATGATCCTATTCGTCACTCTCCTCAATGGCCCGCCATACCGACCAAATTACCATCTGACATCCCTAAATTCGATGGTAAACCGAGAGAGGACCCAAACAATCATGTAATGACTTTTCACCTTTGGTGCTCATCCAACTCCTTGATGGATGACTCTATTCATTTACGCCTTT
>JZKD02S2055593.1:11597-26959 GCA_000966675.3 Picea glauca | reverse complement strand
GTCCCCTGCAACCCATGCACACCAAGCTTGGATGGGATATTTGCAGAGTTGTAGGGAAGCAAGAGGTATGCGATGGGTTCCTTTGCATGGAAGATGAATATTTTGAATATAGAAACAAAATTAGTTCTTCGCTCATACCTATCATATCATGTTGTACTCCAAAATCCAATTGCACAACATTAGGCAGTTGTGCAATACCTTGTGTAACATACTAATTAGCTTGATGATTCCACATGCCTCTAACAGATTTGAGCTCATAAGATTTTCTAAACGATGAAAATACTGACTCTAACTAATCATGATTGGCCGTATAATCTCTATTAACCATGTTTGACCACATCATAAATTTTCATGTGAAAATTTACATGTGCTAACATTGGATCAAATGGGGATGGAATACTCCCTATGATGTGCCAAAGAACAAGTAGAATAGTAGCCTAATCCATTGGACTTATCCCAAACCATTGATATCTGCAACCTCCACTTTCTCCTTACCAGACCTTCGTCTGAAAGCAAATCCAATCTAAAAACTGAACTGCACGTTGTTGAAATCAAACTGAAAAAATGCTCAAACTATGAGCTTATTGATAAGCACTCCTACTCTACTTGAAGAGATAATTTATTTCTTATGTGTAAGAAGAATTCCAAAGTATCCATTCAAGTAATAGCTTGACTAACTTAAGGTCTGGAATGTGCTTTGTAAAAACAAAATCTTGAAAATAAAATGGCAACTCATTTGAACATTTGCAACCAAATTCAAATTCAACAAAGTATAGAAATTTGGGGCTACTTACTGACTCCAGAAAGACTACAAAAGGATCTTCAAATAAGTGAAAACTGATGTCATACTCATACAATAGATCAAAACTTTTCTCTAGGTGATTTATGTGCCATAAATTTACCCCTTCACCTGCATCTTTTCTTTCATGCAATTTACTCAATAAGCTGTCATAGGAAGTCTAGAAATCTGCATTAGAATGTTGTAATAAAATATCTGCTGACAATGAGGATACAACTAGTTTTGGCACCAACTAACCATCATCTTCATTTCTAGCCTTACAAATGATCATAGGATGCAAATTTTGATTCTTGAAGCACTCCATATAATAAGCTATAGGGTCATAAAACACATGAGAAAGTTGTTGCAATTTGTTCCAATGAGGTTATGTCATCTTGCATTAGCTCACACCCCTTTTCTTCAGTGGTGATTTTGAAATTTTCTTTTAATAGTACAAATGAAGCAAAGAACAAAGGAAGGGAATTTTCATTAGCAAACTTACCATTTTCTCCATGTTCACTGACATCACTGTGTAACTGTTGACTTATAACACTATGAAAATTCTCCTTCAGTAATTGGAATGAAGAAAAGAACAAGGGTAGAGTATTTCCTTCACTTGATTCAATACTTTCCTCATGTTCTTCATCGTTGTCACAACTGAAACATGCAGGCTGATTGCTTTCCTTAAAATACTAAAAATGAACATTTCCTATTGATAAAAATACAACTTGTTGATCATCAAACACACCATCATAGTCATCATTGTATTTATCATATTTAGGTTCACCAAAAATCTTTGTAATGTTATCAACCGGGAAAAAACTTGGGACAACAACTTTCTCTTCAGCAGGTTGATCTACCAATTCATTTTCATGAAAGTTTTCAAATGAATACATAAAATAATCAACACCCTGCTTATCTTGAGATGGATCAAAATTCAAACCAGAAGAAAAAAAATTCGAGTCAACAACTTCTTCTTGAATAGGTGAAATATACTTTTTTGCAAAAAAATTAGTATCAAAAAATCCAAGAAAATGTATGATATTATTAATCTTCTGCTCAAAATTCAGATCGGATGTTTTTTGTTCACGTTCACTACCATGCTATTCAACATCCAACTCTTCATTTTGAATTTGTTCTGAAAACTTCCCACAGGCTCAAAGATTGTCTTCAACCTCCTGAGCATCACTAAACATTTGTTGCAAGGACTTATATCTTTGTTCCATCAGAAGGAAGGACACATCTGGATGAAGCGTTGTTGCATAAAATAGTTTGGAAGTAACTTATGGGGGTTGAATTCCTTTGGGCATGTTATAGTAAAAACTAGAAAACCTCATCATAAACCTTGACACAGTCTCATCCCCTTGTTTCTTCATGGAATAAAATTCTAAAATGAGTTGATCCAAAGGTTTCTTCTCACCCAAAAATTTCAGGAAAATATCCTTCATTTCCTCCCATAAGTAGATGATCTCAGGATGTAAGTGTCTAAACCATTGTTTAACATCCCCTTGCAATGATTGAGCAAAGGCTCTCATACAAACATCATCATGCTCAATTTCAAAGAAATCTACAAAATGATCAAAAGCATGGATATGTTTCTCATTTGTAGGGTTACCGGGTTCTCCATAGAATAGAGGTAGGTATTTATAGTGCTTTGGAGGAAAATCATGTAAAATACGAGGTAACTTAAGTGGTGTGTATCTCTCTTTGATCTTGAAGGGTTGAGGCTTAAGCACAAGAGATGTGATATTTTCTTGGGTATATTGAGTCTTATCACATTGATCATGTACACCATATAATTCAAATGAAATCTCTTGGTCAGGATCAGTTATGCAAGGAACATGAGATACATTTACAACTTTAGAAGAAGGATATACAAATGTAGATTTCTAGTCATCGTTGGAATACAGTAGGAAAAAAACAATTCTTTTAACATGTTCAAGAAAATACAAGAGACACTTGATGAAAATGAATAAGATCTCTTGGAAAAAACTGAATCTTTGATACCTGGTTTTCCCATGATGTCCTTCCATGTCTTTGTCAAATGAGCTTGTTCTCCAGTGTAGTTCTTGAATTTCATTGAAGCTTGATTGGAGTCATAAGGTGAATGGAACAACCTTCTTTGTGTTTGATTACTGTTCACCATCATTACTCAGATATGGACTTTGTCGTTTATCCCAAGGAATATTTCACCTTCAATCCCAAACAACGACACCAAAATGTTATCAATGTAATTTACTTGGTTGTGGGAGAAAAAACATAGAGGTAACCTTCAAAACACTTTGGGAATTGGAAGCTAGCTCTTCCAATTGAGAGATGGATCTCTCTTACAACTCAATCAAGGATTGACTGGTTACATGAAGTGCAGTGGCTAGATCTTCTGAAAAATAAGGTAGGGTTTATGAAATGGTGGTTGAGCGAGAACCAATACCATTGGGCATGCAATCATACACTTGAGATGAATAATATGCTGGATACTTGGTCAATTTGAACAAAGGTTGATGAAAGGCTGGGTAGAAAATGTTGCCTTAGACAATATAATTATCGTTGTAGTTGGAGATTTGAATGAATAAGGCAATCCATCAGCTTAGGGATCTACCTAGGATGAATCCCAAGATGACTTTAGAAGAAAAATGGTGGTAACATTTGAATATGTGCAATAGAGCATAGATTTATTGAGGAATTATTAAAAAACTAACTTTATTCAAATACCAGAGAAGAAAACATTTATATGGATTTACTAAGGAAGAAAAACATACATTAAATAAAATACAAGTAAGAAAACACCTTCACCAGAATTTTTGAAGCCAAAGTTCAGGTACTTCTAATCCAGACTGATTATATTAATCTCATAAAATTTACAATATGGAGCAAGAGTCTCTTCCTTCACATTCCAACCCTTTTTACATTGTATTTATGATAATATATAGAAAAATTTCATATCAAAACTTAAGGAAGTCGAAATCCTTCCTTAGCTAAAGATAAGAAGAAGTTACAATAACTTAGGAAATAATATTTGGCAAAATTTGTCCATATCTTACTTCCTAGGATTTGGTTCTTGAACAACTAAAATTGTGCTAATTGAAGAGAAAATCATGGGGTTTGGTACAAAAATATTCAAACTTCATCATACAAATCAATTTGGAGTCAATTATTCCAAGTTGGAGGTTCAACAAGTCGAATTTCAAAAAATTCTAGAACTTTGTTAGCAAATCTGGCTTGGGGAAATTATGAAAAATAGGCCTCAAATATGACATCATATATCCCAAAATGCGATATCTTTGTAAGAACTAAGAGAGGTTTTGTTATTTGGTCTGTCCTTGAAAAAACCCTCTTTCATTTTTCAAAATTTCCTTTCATTTAGTCAGAAAATTAATTTGAAATTGACTGCTAAAACAGTGAGAAACACAACATGCTCTGTCCAAGGTTTGCTGCGCAACAATAATGTTAGGGACGTAACTGATCCAGATTATTTTCGGCATGAAATGAGAGCGGAGATATAATAAATAAATGCACAGAGATATCACAGATATTAAATAATATAACATAAATGTATCATAGATGCAACCATAAACACAAATATACAGTAATACACGATTGCTATTAATGAAAGAAATGTACAGAGACTGTAAAAATACAAAGTGAAAGACTCGCTAGAATGATGGTAGCTTATCTTAGAGAAGAGATGTGACGACTACTGGCATTCACAAGAAGATGATTACAACGAGGCTTTGAAGGAATTTTTACAATAAACAGGAATGCAAAAAACCCTAGACATCCAAAAACCTAACCCTAGGAGATGAAGCACCAAAAGTCATGTGGACCCCATTTGGGTAAGTAAGTACATCAACTTCCTTGGGTCGTAACTTTTGCATAGGATCTCCTGTTAGGCGTATGATAGTCCATTGGAAAGGTAACGTCGAGGAGATTCATTTTGGAGGCAATATTGAAGGAAATTCCATATTGCTCCCCATTTTCCCAAAAACATCGTTTAGGGCCTCAAAATGGCCCTGGAAGTTAAAAACTGCTAAAAATAGTAAATTGCCAAAATTGCCAGAAAACTGTTTTGAGCCAGTTGGAAAAGATGGGTGGTCACCGATATCCACCTGGATCAGTAACCTCCCTAACCTCTCACGTAGGTAGAATAATATAATTCCATGTAATAAAGGCTAATATTAATAAGGCCTAGCAATAAGGAAGAATAAGTCAAATGTAAGAAGACCTAATAGAAGCTTCCACTTCTAGAAGGATCTTCCTCTAGATTGTTCTTTTTGATAAATAGATTTAGTATAAATAAAAGTAGAGAAATCTTGTCTTAGACATTATTTTCATAGAGCTCTACTCTGCTGGAGGTTTCCCCCTTGAAGCGGCAAGTGAAATTTGCTATTAGTAATGAAAGTGCTCTTTATGGTGTTATTCTGGTATTGTTATGGTTATATCATTGTTTCTCTGCCATTTCTAGCTAAAATATTCCTATTTTGCATACTATTTTATTTATGGAATACTACAAGTGGTATCAGAGCACCTTCCTCGACAGAAAATTGTGGGTTAATTTTTTTTTTTAGGGTAGAGATGTGTTCTGACATATTAAAGCTACAAAGACCTGTCATTATGTTCATAAACCCGCATTCAGGGAGTCATACATACAAGAAATACAAGTGATACTTAAGTGCACATTTGTTGGCCACCCTTGTAACTCCTGTTGGTACCCCTTCGAGTGGTAGCGCATCAGACAACACCTGTACCTAGATCTCCCAAAGACCTCCATAGATAAACTAATCAGCCGCCTAATTGCTATAGTGCCATTGAGAAAAACACTCGAGAAGATACTCTCTAGTACCTGGGTAGTCAGGTAGTACAGAAAAGGGCACGGTCTAGCCTCCTTAGTTGGTGCCCTGAGATATTGGGCTGAGTACTACTGTTGGAACCTGCGCGTATATCAGAGAGCTATAGCACATGGAAAACCCTTGACTATAGAAACCATGAATATCCTATCCCTAGGGATGGAAAAAAAACCCAGAACATACAATATCTATTGCCGCACAACTGTGCCTTCTGCAGCCTGGTTGCGAAATTACTACACATTTATTCCTATTAATCATTTTGGCATTTCGTCACTACAATATTATTCATGTCGAAGTATAACTTCATAGGAGTTAAAAATAACAGTATAGTGGTCTCGTTGGCACACTTATTTGGGACCTATCCCACTGGGTTCCTCTCTTCATCCCAATTCTAGTGATACTTATCATTTTTAACACAATTTGTTTTGTGGACCCAACCCATCTTCGACACTCTTATTTGGCTCCTATCCCTTTGGATCCCTGTTGGCACAGGAGCACACCCATGGTTCAACTCTAATAATGCACCAACAAGCCTAACTACTGGCCCTTTCGGCAACACCTACGAAGCAAATGCAGTCTCACCGAAAGTAGCAATAGGGGGTTGCAGGAAACATGTGTCTACAACTAGAGGAAATGCAGGTGGAATCAAGGAAATCACACAAGGAGATCATATTATTCTTTCCAAACATAACCATACTTTGCACCGTTATATATCAGATCTAACATACTAATGCATCATCAGACTAACAGAGTAAAGAACACAGCATCAACCATACACAACAACAAGATATACATGATTCACCTTCTCCCTAGGGCTATGTCCACAGAGCTGTGCTTTATAATATATTAGGTGAAAGCTTACTGTTATATATGTGATCTTAGCTTGCAGATCTCTTTCTTTCTCTCTTCTCTCTATCTCCCTTCCCTATAGACCCAACTGCAAGATTGATCTTCGCACCTAGCTGAAGATCTTACAAGACATACTTCTCTCTCCACATAATACTTCTCTCTTAGTAATAACAACAATCACTCATTATCCCATATCCCAAATAACGACCAACCCCATCCCAATTCTTCTTGACCTTTATTTATACATTACAATAGCTCACTGATAGCCTTAGGCCAAAGCCTAGGTGTCTAAAACCCTAGATACCAAAAACCCTAGGTGTCTAAGACCTTAGGTCAACTTGACCCACGTTTTTAGGGCTTCGCCAGCCTGTCTTTCCTTCATTCCCGTGAGGTTCTCCAAAGCATCTACCGATGGATTTTTCTGCTTGCTGAGTTGTCCACGATCCATATTCCTTGCTGATTTTTCTTCCTCGATCTCCTCGTCCAAAGGATTTCTTTCTCGGACTTCGCTCCATCCTTTCTGCTTCTTTAACTACTTCGACCTGATCTCAGTCAACATTCTTTTCACGCAGTTCACGTTTCACCTTTTCTTCTGTAATATTCGCTTTCTTCCATAACCAAGGGCCAATAGGACCCCAACACTCACTTGTGACTCATCCCGGGGAACTCTAATCTGAATCTTCTGTTGTACCTCGACTTTAGACTACACAATGTAGCTTGTGCTTCCTTCTATGTTCCTCCACCCTATGTGCAAGCTGTCTTTCTTGTGTCTGGTACCCAGTCTCAACTGCACCTGGTACCTAGACCCTTTTCCCTCTGTTTTTACAGAGAGATGTGAGGTAGCTGGTTGTCATAGTACAATTTCAACCGAATCCCATTCACCAATCCTTCCTTCCACTCCCCATTCAAATTCTTCAGCTGTGAAACTCCTCCTTCTGTAACATAGGAAACCTCATATGGCCCTAACCAATGTGTTTTGAACTTCCCTGGATGCTTCATGAAGTTGCTATCATATACCAATACTAGATCTCCTCGCTTAAATTTTTTCTTCTTGATATGCCTATCATGGTAGGATTTTTATCGTTCCTTCTGAACTTGCTGGTGAAATCCTGCAACAAATCGGTCTTCCTCTAGTTCGATCAACTGCGCGAGCCTCTCTTAAACAACGCCAGTGTCATCCATATCTGTAAAGGCTTCAATTATTAATCTAGGAACTAAATATTCCATGGGTACAACTGCTTCTAGGCCATAAACCAACTTAAAGGGAGTCTACATTGTCAGTTTCTTACAAGTGGTTCTATAGGCCCATAATACTGTTGGTACTCTCAAATCCCAATCATCTCTGTTTACACTGCAAATCTTCATCAACACTGTCTCCAAGAACTTTTTGAAGGCTTCCACTGTCTCGTTTGCTTGTGGGTGGTAAGGAGTGCTCTTCTGATGCCGAACTTCAAATTCTTGAGTCAAGGATTCAATAGTGTTATTAATAAAATGTGTACCTTGATCACTCATGAGGATCTTTGGGCATCCAAACCTGGTTATGATATCATCGAATATGAAACACATAGCTGTAATTGCACTACAGTCCTTAACTTCTCTTGATTCTTCCCATCTGGTCAAATACTCTATCGTAATGATTATGTATCTGGCTCTTGTGTGCTTCCCTGGTGGGTTTATAGGTCCCATGAAGTCAATGGCCCATTTCTCAAATGCTTGTAATGTTAGCTGGGGTGATAAAGGCATCTCGTCTGTTCTGGAAGGTTTCCCAACTCTTTGGCATACATCACAGGCTATGTAGTATTCTTTAGCATCTCTATGTAAAGTGGGCCACCAGAGGCCAACTCTAAGAACCTCATGCACTGTTTCTTTTCCTATGTAGTGTCTTGCTACGATGCCTTCATGAGATTTTGCTAAAATCAGTGGTCGTTCTGCCTCCATAACATATCTTCTCAGGATCTCATCAGGTCCCATATTATATAGCTGTCCAACTATAAGTGAAAAATCTGTAGCACGCACTACCAGTTGTTTCTTCTAAATGACTGTATATTCACGAGGTGCTATTCCTGTTGATAGGAACTGAATTATCTCGGCAAAGTGATCATCAACCTTTCTAATGGCCAACAACTGTGCATCCAATAGTGTATCCTCCAAACTAGTAGGTTCCTCTCCATGTTCCAACCTAGACAACTGGTCAGGTCACTTGTTCATCCTTCCTGGCTTTACCACAATTTCAAAATCATATTCCTGAAATAAAAAAATCCATCTGCATATCCTTCCCCCCAACACTGGCTTGTTAACTAGGTATTTCAGCGCAGAGTGATCAATGAACATCTTAAAGTGTCCTCCCAACAAGTAGTGATGAAACTTCTGCAGCGCATACACCATGGATAAACCTTCTCTCTCGGTGGTGGTGTAATTTATCTTAGTTGTTGAGAGCTTCCTTCTAGCAAAGGCTAACGGTTGGTCAATATATCCCGCTCCTGGTTGTGCTAACACGAATCCTAATGAAATATAATATGCATCGACATGCACATGAAATTCTTTGCTCCAATATGGGAAAACCAAAATAGGTACAGTAACCATTTTCTGTTTCAGTGTGTCGAAGCTCTGCTAACATTCTTCTATCCAGTGAAACTAACAATATTTCTTCAACAACTTCTCCATAGGTGTTGTAATTTATGCATAGCCCTTAATGAACTTCATGTAGTATCCAGTATTTCCCAATGCTTTGCGCAACTGTTTGACTAAAGTAGGAGGGGGTAAATTGACAATAATGGCAATCTTAGATGGCTCTACCAGTAACCCCTGCTTACACACAATATGGCCCATAAGCACTCCAAAGGGAGAAAATAAGATGCATTTCTTTAGGTTCAGGGCAATATGACATTTCTTGCACTTATCCAACATTAGTCTTAAGCATTCAATATGGTTTTTCAATAATCTAAAAACAGTCCAATCATCAAAATATGCTTCGATAAATTTATGTAAAAACTCCTTGAATACTTCAAATACCACCCTAGAAAAGATGGATGGTGCATTTTGAAATCCAAAAGGCATCACTGCATATTGGTAGGATCCCCACTATGTTGCAAACATGTCTTATGTCGATCTTCCTTGGCAATCCTGATATGATGGTATCTTGAGAATCCATTGGTGAAGGAGTAGACTTCCTGTCCTCCCACGTTATCTAACACTTCGTCAGTAAATGGTGTAGGGAATGGATCGTGTAGGCATGCATCATTCAGCTTCCTGATATCTACACAGATTCTGATCTCTCCTATTTTCTTATCTTGAACCACCATAGGGCTAATCCACTCTATTTCTTCAACAAATTTCTGTGATTCCTGCTTCCATCATTTTGTCTAGTTCAATATTCACTTTCTCCTTATATTTAGGGTTCAATTTGTAAGGTCTTTGTTTAACTTTCCTTGCATCTAGTTTCAAGGGGATCTTCATCTCTCCCATGGGCCCTTTAATTCCCTTCATATCAGTGAACTTGGTTGGAAACAAGTCCTGATATTCATGCAGTAATTCTATGGTCTTATCAATAGTGGAATCATCCCAGTAATCTCCAACATTAGCAAGCTTAGGTACTTGCTCTATTCCAATATTAACTTTCTTGATTTTTATTGGTTGTCCAATAAAAGGTAGCTCGACTCCTGGTCCTTCTATGTCTTTGTGTCCTTCTATTTCTTCGATGTTCACATTCCTAGGATCATCGTCTTCATCGGCATTGATGTTGTAACATCCTTTCAATTTCTGAAGAGGTGCAATCCATTCATCCTCTTCTTTCTCCACAGGGAGGCAAGGTGCTTCCTCAAATACTTTTTGTCTTACAACCTGTAAATCTTGATCTACCAGAGGGTTCTGAATTTCAAATAAAAATGTAGCTACAAAATTCTGAGTCATACCTTACTAGTCTGTGCAGTGGTTAGGTGCAGTTCCGCTTCAAGGAACTAGTTGATAGGAGTTGTGTCTAGAGTATTGATGAATTTATGCACCCACTGATATTGAGGAATGCAACTCCAGGCCTCCTCACAACCTCACACATGGTATTTCAGACAACTTTGACCTGTGTACCTAACTTCACATCCTTCGAATTGTTTTGAAAATAGTGCTCTCATCAAAGTGTGACATTGTATCCAGTTCACAATGTTTCTTTTATTTTTTCCCCACTATCTCGCTGGAGTAGTTTTCAAAGCCTCATTCAGTGCCAACAGTCTCTATTTTACTGGTACAATTTCTTCAAATTCTAGTAAGAAAGTTTCCAAGTGATTCAAACCATCAAATGTGGGTAAATTACTTACTGTTGTACCGATCCAACAAACTTCTCTGGTCAGTTTAGCACATCTCTGTGTAGATACTTCAAACATTTGATTCTTCTAGTTATCCATTGCTTCTTTTGAGTCTGATGAACATGCGTTGTCACTTCGCCAGCTTAAATTCCCATATGCTGTAGGATTAATGTAATCCTGTTGTCTTGCTGTCAGTTTGTATATATTGTCCAACATATATGCGTGGTCTTCTTCTTTGATGGGCTCTGTGTATCTGGGACCTTCATCAGGATCCAAAGGTGTGATGACCCTAAGGCCATCACCTTAAAACGTCATTCTTCTTTTTTTCAAGTCAACAATAATAGAATTGTCAAAATCCCAATCAATTCCTAACAGTGTGGGGGAAGGACAACTATCATTGACTATCCCAATCACCTCGAATTCCACAAATGTTCATACCTCGTCGATGTCCACAGGGACATGTTCCATTCTTTCGAAGGGGCTCGCAACCTGTTGATTGGTCATCCTAAGCTTGATGGGGGAATATATCAAGTTAGGTTTTCCCATCAGTGCCCAGGGCTACTTCGTCATAACAGTCACCTCTGACCCTATGTCAAGGAACACATAATCTATATCATAATATCTTATCTGAGCATTCATATGTAGCTCCTTATTTTCCCTTCTCTTTTTGGATAGTTGATGCACTGCTTTATTCAGTAGAGGATCTACCTTTCCTAGCTCATAATGTCTGATCAAATTTTGTAGCTCCTATACATCACTCTCATCCTTTATCAAATTGATGCAAGTGCATAAGAATTCCATGAGTCTGCTTACCTCTTTTCCTTCTCCAGGCGAAGAAGACCAATCAAAGGCCAGGAAAATTCCACATTCTCTCACTTCTGGTTGTGCCTTTGATGAAGATGCCTGATCTCTTCTAAAATATTTTCTTGCCTTTTTGAATGTCCGCTTCTCTCTCTTTGGATCAAACTCTTGTGTCTTCTTTGCATCTTTTCAGACTCCTGATTGTTCTGTAGTCTTCCCTGGAGTCACCCTGTCTTCTCCTGTAGTAGTGCCTCCTCTCTTGATAACAATGACTCTGGGATCCACTCCCCGGGGTTCTGCTGTGATTATCTATACCTGTTGGTTTCCCCCTCATCTTTCCTGAAGTTTGGCGAACAACACATGACAATATTCTATGACATGTTCAAATGAGTTGCAGTAACTGCAAGTGGTACAAGGGTTTTGATAGTCCCTTGCTAAATGATCTAACCTCTACCTCGGCCCATGCCTCCTCCTCATCCTCTTCCTCAGAATCCACCATGAGGGTTGAATTTTCCTCTTCCAGGGGAATTATACTATGTAGTGTTCCCTTCTTGTTGTAATTCACCTTGAATTTTGTAGATATCCCTTGATCTTTCATGTAAGAGGTCATAAGATCTACATTCCTTCTCATCATGACCCACAAATTTACAGAATGTGCAATAGAGGTTCGTAGGTGTCTGAACATACTTTTTCATGTAATAGCATTCTATAGGGCGATGTCTATTTCTACATACCTTGCACCAAGGTAGAGTAACTTGCTTCAAAGGGCTCGGAGCTCCAGAAGCCAAATATTCATGAAACATGGGACAATGCTCCTTGTCATGGCCTTTTGATTTGCATCTAATGCACCATATGTCTTCTCTCTTATATTTTCCCTTGTCGTTCTTCATATCTTCGACCTGTAGTGATAAACTAGTTAGTTGACTCAATATTTGACTCATACCTGAGCTAGATTCTCCCATAGGAGTCGATTCAAGTTTCATGGTGATCTCCAATGCCTCAGCCTGCAAAGCAATATTTTGTTGCATCAGAGGGACTCTGATGTGTGGTAGGAGAGAAACAATGAACCATTCCTTGTTCTGCTCGTCTGGGATCTGGAAACTTAAATTACTTGTCAAGGTATTAAACCTCTGATCAAACTCCCAAATAGGTTCAACTACTTTCTACTTGATTTCTTTCATCTCTGTGATGCACTGCGATTCCGACTTAGGTTTCTTGAATTTAGCAATCAAAGCAGTCTTAATCTCGTTCAACAGTTTTAGATGGAAAACTCCTTGGATGAACTTCATGTACCAGCTTAGTGCGTGATCTCTCAAGGTAGTACTAAATTGAGCTCGTTTAATAGCTTCGTCAGTGACATTCTTAATACTCCATACAACTTCACATCGAAACCAATGCTGGTCAGGATCTTCAGATCCATCTCCTCTAAAGGTGGGTAACCTCATTTCATATACCATAGATATTCCTAAGGTTCTTGATTGAGTAGGCACTGAACCACTTGTACCAGTGCTCTGAGTGTTCTGATAACTTAGGTTAATCTGGTTACTTAATGTTGTTAAAACAACAAGGGGTGTAATAGCACTTACTTCAATAGTCTGCACAATCCTTGAAATTTCGGACTCTTCTCAGCGAGGTTATTCAGTCTTCTCTTCTTCTATCCTAGTGGACTCTGAATGTTCAAGAAATCTTTTTCTTCTCCACTGTAGAAACCTTCTTCTTGTGATGGTTTGTGACTCTGCTCGAACAAGTTCACTAGAGGAACTTCTCTGAAGGTTCTCCCACTGCGTGTGTGTCCTATCTCTATGTCACTATCGTTGTCTAAATTCTTGAACGTTATCATTTTTAGTCTGACCCACTACTGTATCTTCAAGATGTTCTTCTCATGCAATAGCATATTGATCTTCAACTTTAGGAAGTGTAAAAGGTTTCCTCTCGACCCCTTAAAAAAATATCTCTCTGCTTGGCTATATGATTCTACCCTATCAATAGAAAAATATGTGATATAACCTCCAAGGGTACTATCAAACCAATGATCTACTATTCTTGCCACGATGTTTTCAATTCTTTTGACCTTCTTGATCAACGCCAATGTCCAAACCACAGGTGTTTTAGATCTGATCTCAAACTGGGTGTCTGCTAATCTGGCCAACCACTCGTATAGCTCCTTATGGATTCCTCTAAATAAAACCTCATGTACATCAATAAATATATACCTTCCCAACCAATCTTCTGTGCTAATATTAGGGTTCTTATTCCAAGCTTCTACGAAGTCCTTCTCTTTTTCTTCTATCCACTTCAGAATCTCTGTCTTCGATGGAAACCACCTTGACATTCCCTCAAGAAGATCTCGGTCCCGGAAACATAACCATTTGTTGGCACAGGGGTAGACCCAGGGTTCAACTCTAACAGTGCACCAACAAGCCCTAACTATTGGCCCTTTTGGAAACACCTGCGAAGAATATGTAGTCTCACCCAAAGTAGAAATAGAGGGTTGCAGGACATAGGTGTCTACAACCAGAGGAAATGCAGGTGGAATCAAGGCAATCACAAAAGGAGATCAAATTATTCTTTCCAAACATAAACCCACTTCACACAGTTATATTTCAGATCTAACATACTAATGCATCATCAGAGTAACATAGTAAAGAACAAAACATCAACCATACACAACAACATGATATACGTGGTTCACCCTCTCCCTAGGGCTACGTCCACAGAGCTATGATTTATAATATATTAGGTGAAATCTTACAGTTCTATATGCGCTCTTAGCTTGTCAATCTCTCTCTTTCTCTCTTCTCTATAATATATTAGGTGAAATCTTACAGTTCTATCTACGCTCTTAGCTTGCCAATCTCTCTCTTTCTCTCTTCTCTCTATCTCCCTTCCCTGTGCACCAGATGCAGGATTGATCTTCACACCCAACTGAAGATATTACAACACAGACTTATCTCTCCACACAATACTTCTCTCTTAGTAATAACAACAATCACTCATTATCCCATATCCCAAATAACGACCAACCCACTACTACATATTGAAAAATTTGCGACGAAAGTACACTTTCATCGCAACATTCAAGAGAAAAAGTTAAATTATTCAATTTTTTTCTAATTCCACCCCATATTCGTCGCTATATCGACGAATGTACTTTGTCTAAATTAATATGGTCAATGTTCGTCGCAAGAGCGACGAATGACCGTTAAATATGATAAATAAATAGGTAAAAAAAAAGAAATATTTTAGGTCATGGTCTTCGCAATTGCAACGATTGTGACCTAAAATTGAACTATAAATATTTGTCGATTTAAAGATGTTTCGAAAATAATGCTATAACAACGACGGTTCCGAAAGGGTATTTTTGTGCAGAATTTGTGCGGAAGAATGTCGGAGAATATAGTTAGAGGTGGGGAAAAAAATAAAGTGGGTGAAAAGGGTGATAGTAGATGTTATTGCCCTTGTAACAAATGTTGCCTCATATGTCCCGTAAGAATTTTAATATCAACATCTACAAAACATTGTAGGAAATATGGGCACATTGATAGCGGATCGAATGAATATCGTCCCATGGTAATTATCTATATATTCATTATCTTTTTTTTATTATTTTTTCAATTTTATATAAAATTATGTATATATGTATATATATTGTTTGAATGTTTTTTATAGTATACACTAATTTTGCATGATTGTTTGTAATTATAAAGTTAGAGTTTCCCTCTAACTTTCTGTAGAATATTGCACCAAGTATTAGTAGAAATGTTGTTGTACAAGCTGAGGAACATCATGACCAAG
>JZKD02S2055571.1:0-53061 GCA_000966675.3 Picea glauca | reverse complement strand
ATCCAACTGTGCCCTAGCGTAGGACCAGAGGAGGATGATTCAATAATAGATACAAGCAACTCCTTAGTTGCCTTCATATACCCACCAGAGAGCAGTGTTTACTCCTCTCTCCATCCTCTCAGAGGCCCCCGCTGGATCTTCCTTGCTTCCATTGGCTCTTTCTTGATTGTTTCACAGAGAGTAAATAATTGTTGCCTGCTGCAAGACTGACATGCAGCGAAGTGAAATTGCAAACTACAAAGAAGTCTTGTTTCACATGGTAAAAATAAGAGCACATGGCTCTTGCTACAAGAATAGAATGTTTACACACTCCTATTACAACATCTAAGCTTGCAACTCAATGGATTGGTACCTTTGATACATTCATGCAAATATTCACACCGATTATCCCTTTGATGGGCATATTTAATTCAATCCTTTACACTTTTGCATGCCATTAAAGCAACTTAGGGATAAAAAGGAATTGTTTAATTGTTTCACTTTTGGACCTATTTTTGTTATATATTAACTTCTTCTTTTTTTTTGGTTTGGGGGGGTTGTGATTTGACTGATTTTGATGGTATATAGGTCCAAAAAGTAGAACAATTATACTATTTTGATAAAAAGACTTCCATTGCTTTCATCTACCGAGTTAAAAAAATGTGATCACTTGAAGTTTTCCTTGATATAAATTTGGTTGTCTACTTTCTTTAATCTAGGTTTTAGATTTTGGTTTCTTGTGTTTAGAGGTACTCTAGGCACTCATTTTTGTTGTTAATCATCATTCTTCCAACTCCAATTGACCTATTTCGGTCATTTGTGGTCTTTAATATCATTTCAACTCATTTTACTCCATTATACAAGTACATATTCATTACCTTGAGGGTATCATGATTCATCTATATGGTCCTTAGATTCATCTTAGAAATGGTGTTGATATTAATAGTTTTTCATTCCTTGAACTTCTTTCATTTTGGGGGGCCTTCCCATGTGTCATTTACAATTTTGATGTCGTAGGAAGAACATCGAAACGCAGCTACAAATTATCTTTCCAACAAGCTAAAAAAGCTTAAAAGCATAACAACAAGTGAAATTTTGTGGGCCCAATGAGGCTCCCCTTTTTTCATACAAATCAGCTCAACATACACACTCAACCCTAACTTCATATTAGGGTTAGAATTTTGGAATCTTAGAGTTTTTGCATTATGATAATATGTAGTTTCAACCTCTAGTTATGGACTTCTTGGACTTTTTGTGAATGAATGTAACGACATCTCTTTTCAAGTATAGCTACTATCTTTTTACCATTCTTTTCAAATATAGCTACTATCTCTATGTTTCTTTACTATATAAATGTTATATTTCATTTTTTTCTCAACATAAGTTGGATCAATGGTATCAGATAAATCTATGTTGTTTTATCCTACATGTACTCCACAAGAACAAGGTACATGTAGTTGGAGCTCGAGCTAAACAAGCTTACTAAAGAATATTCCTCATCGTTAGAAGTAGACTCACTTGGTGGAAGAAAGAAAGAAAACAAACCACATGATCCTATAAAGTCATTACTCCAAGAATACCTCGAACGACGGAGCAATGAGGTGATGGATCATTTCACCTAGACCCTTCAACAACTCCCAACAATGATGAAGGCACCTTCAACAAGCGACAATTTCCGATGAATGACACCCTTCAAGGTAAAGTTAATTTTGATATTCCATTGTTTGAAGGGAAAATCGATGTAAATTCTTTCAAGGGATGATTAGATCAGTGGAAGGGTTATTTCTCTTTTCACAAATTTTCCAACTACAATAAGATTACCTTCACACTCCTTAAGTCCCTTCTCCATGTCAAAGATTGTTTGGGTACTCATTATGCACAACATGTTGAACATGATTATGGAGCAAATGAGACATAACCCACATGGGGGGATTTTCTTGAATCCCTCAAGGAGTACTACCTTGTTGGAAACTATGAACATCAATCCACGAGATAGACAATAGATTGTGTTTGAAATACTCTAACGTATTTCTTATCCTACATGCAAAATTAGTTATCAAGGACTTTGAATGGAACATGGTTCTCAAATAATGCAATCTCCTACACAAATACATTCAAACATAGGGGTAGTTTATGTTGAGATATTGTAACTTCGAAGAATATTCTAATTATAATTGAGTTATTATCGTATATATCAAATCCCCTTTTGTGGATTGATCATGTCAGGTCTTGTATAAGACCAAATCCCCTTATACATGTGGTCTTGATTGCATCCATAATTAGTGAAGTGACATAACCCTAGTGCATCCTCAACAAGTATTTATAAGTGACGATGGCGCCTCACTTATTCATTCACTTGCTCACCCATCCAGTGTGCATATCTTGAAGGTAGTTGCAGTTGTAGGAGGAAGGGGAAGAGAGGCACATACTCAGTCTTGGTTTATCTTTGGTGTTTTGGTCTTAAGTCTTGGCATTGTATTGGCAATCTATTATTGAGGAAGTTTTTGTTGGGTTTTCTCCCCCATGAGGGTTTCCTAGGNGGAGACCAATTTTCATAAAGAATCTCACTCTCCAAAGAGATTCACCCATTTTCATAAAGAATCTCACCCTCCAAAGAGATTCCAAAAATACCATAAGGATCAAAGAAAGGGAAAAGACTTATCTTCTTATCAATGTTATCATTGTGATAATATGGGACACATTGATAAGAATTGCCTTGCCATAAAGGAAGAATACAAGAAGAGAAATAACAAAAGACAACATGCCCATGCAGTTGAATATGATGAGCCACCCAAGAAGTTGGCCAAAGAATAAATTGAAGATTATATTTTGTTTTCCACCCTCTCAGGATCTGTGACACCTAGAGAGGATACTTGGCTCATATATAGCGGTTCTTCTAAGCACGTGACAGGTCAAAGAGACATTCTCTCTATCCTTACAGAAAAGGACTTCCCCTAGAAAGTTTCACTTGGAGATGATTATTAGTACCCTATCAAAGGAATGGGAGAATCCACCTACAAACTGGATTCAGCTTTAGATAAGAAAGGTTTCAGGGTTGCATTCATAGATGGTGAAGTTCTTATGTTGCCTAAAGGAAAAACTATAGAAGATATAGATGTTATTGGAACAAAAGAAGGAGGTTTGTACAAGTTAAAAGGTCACTCACATGTAGCCTTAACTCAATATACTGAAATTCCTTGTGAACAATGGCATGGAAGACTAGATCACATCAACTACAAAGCCTTACAATATGTAAGCAATATAGTTACAGATTTACCAGAATTTAAGGTTGATCATGAAGGTGTATGCAAGGGATGTGCACAAGGAAAGAACATAAAGAATCATTTACCAAAGAGCGACAATAAAGCAGAAGGAATCTTGGAGCTCATCCACTCAGATGTATGTGGTCCAATGCCATCAACCTCTCTAAGAGGCATTTATTGATGATTACTCTCGTAATACTTGGGTTTATTTCTTGAAATCAAAAGATGAAGTACTCGAAAAGTTCAAGGAATTCGAAGCCTTGGTAGAAAACCTCTCCAAAAGAAAAATCAAGATACCCATGTCAGATAATGGAGGATATTAAACCTCAAATGAATTTGGAATATTTTGTAGAGATGTCGGGATTAAGAGGGAGCTCACCACTCCCTATAATCCTCAACAAAATGGTGCAGCAAAAAGAAAGAATAGAACAATTATGGAAGCAATAAAGACTATGATTCACGATCAAGATCTTCCAATGCACTTATGGGTTGAAGCAGCAAGAACAATAGTTTATGTCCAAAACATATTATCCCATAGTGCACTTGGATTCAAAACCCCTGAAGAAATGTTCTCCGAAAAGAAGCCAAAAGTAATCCATCTAAAAATATTTGGTTGTCCAGTGTTTTTACACATTTTGAAAGAAAGGAGAACTAAGTTGGACCCTTCAGGAAAGAAGGGAATATTTGTTAGATACTGTGAGGTCTCTAAGGCCTTCAAAATTTACATACCAGGTTACCATCATATTGAGATCAGCAGAGATGTAACCTTTGATGAATATGAAGAAATCAAAAGATCAAGAAAATGTCATATTTATGAAGTATATGAAGAAGAACCTATAGCTCCCATAGTTTTAGAACTGATGAAGTTACAGTTACCCCTAATGATGAGATTCCAGAAGATCATGATATGATGGAATCTTAAGAACCTCCTCGAATGACAATCTCTCAAAAGATAAAGCCATCTTGGGAAAGGGAACTTATTCAAGATGCATAGAAGTATGGTGCCCCAGAAGGAACCATGAGACAAAGAAAGAAACCTAATTCATTCTCCAGTTATATGGCTTTGATGTGTGTTCTCATAGAAAAGGAACCTACTTTCTTTGAAGAACCCATTCAGAAGAAATAATGGGTGGATTCCATGACAGAAGAATACCAGTCCATTATAAAAAATGATGTATGGGAAGTAGTTCCCAGAACAAAGAACAAAGATGTGTTATCTTCCAAGTGGATATACAAGATAAAACATGCAGCAGACAGAAGTATTGAAAAACATAAAGCAAGATTTGTAGCGCATGGTTTTTATCAAAAAGAAGGTATTGATTATGAAAAGACATTTTCTCCTATAGCCAAGTACACTTCTATCAGAACCATCATATCTCTTGCAGCCAAAATGAAGTGGAAGTTACACCAGATGGATGTGAAAAAAACCTTCTTAAATAGTGTTATTGAAGAAGAAGTGTATATAGAACAAACACAAAGGTTTGAAGTTGAAGATAGAAAGACTCACGTCTGCAGGTTGAAGAAAGATCTATACGGGTTGAAGCAATCTCCTAGAGCTTGGTATGATAGAATTGATAGTTTGCTTTACAAAGAATAAAGTTGATTATAACCTTTACTTCAAGGTTATAAATGATGAGCCATTTATAATGCTATTATATGGGGATGACTTATTCTTAACGGGAGAAGAAAATCTTATCACAGATTGTAAGAAGAAGCTCGTTGCAAAGTTTTAGATGAAATACCTAGGTCTGATGCATTATTTGATAGGTCTTGAAGTTTGGAAGATCCTAGAGAAGATCTTCCTTAACCAAGGGAAGTATGCAGTTGAAATACTGAAGAGGTTTGACATGTTGGAATGTAAATCCATGAACACACCCATGGAAACAAATTTGAAGTTCATGGTTGATACTTCATCAAATTTAGTTGACGCTACTCTATATAGAGATATTATTGGTTTTTTGATGTATCTGACGAATGTCAGGCCAGATATATGCTTTTCTTTGAACACCTTGAGTCAGTATCTAGTAGATCCCAAATGTGTTCACCTTGTAGTTGCAAATCATGTGATGAGATACCTTAAGGGTACATTGGATTATGGTCTCTATTACACTGGAGATCATGACTTCATACTGTATGGTTATACTGATTTAGATTGGGATGGAAGTTCTTATGATAGAAAGAGCACTTTAGGATGTTGTTTCAGTCTGGGTTCATCCATGACTTCATGGAAAAGCAAGAAGCAATCCATTATTTCTCTCAGCACGATAGAAGTGGAATATATTGCAACATGTTCCACCAGTTGTGAATCCATATGGCTTCAGAAGTTGTTGACAAGTTTGTTCAATCTGGAGATGGAATCCACCATGATTCTATGTGATAACAAGAGTTGTATAAATATGACGAAGAACCCAGTGTTCCATGATAAGTTGAATCACATAGAGATTTGGTATCACTACATTCATGATATGGTGCAGAGGGGAGATATAAAGCTCCAATATGTTGGCACAGATGAGCAGGTTGCAGATGTGTTAACCAAGCCTTTGTCTCGTGTGAAGTTTGAGTACTTTCGAGAAAAGATTGTTGTTGTCTGAAAGGACCTCCCTCGAAAGGGGGAGTGATGTTGATGATATTATAGTATCCTGACCAATAGTGGGTAGCTCCATTAGGATTTTATATCCTAGGGTATTGATCATCCCTAGGCAAACCCCGAAGGTCCGATAAGGACGGTCTATCAGAGTACCTGTGCATGTATATGCCAGTTATGGTCAGTAGTGGTAGCTCTGTTAGGATTTTATATCCTAGGGAATCTTATGATTCTTGGGTAGATCCCAAAGGTCTAGTAAGAACGGTCTGTCAAAGTACCATGTGGTATCTTGTTAGGATTTTATATCCTAGGGAATCTTATGATTCCTGGGAAAATCTCGAAGGTCTGGTAAGGATGGTCTGTCAGAGTACCATAAAATGTTGTTGTTGCACTTGCCTCATTCTGTTTCCATATGATGATGTTGTTTTATCAGTATCATGTTGATGATGTTGTTGTTTCAACCTTGTGTTATTGATGATGTTGTTGTATCATCTTCATGTTGTTGATGAAGGTGTACCAACCTCGGGTTGGTGATATTGTTTTCTTAGCATTATGCTAATTGATATTGATGTTTCAGCTTCATGTAGATGATGATGATGATGCTACTCCAGCTCCATGTTGTGAACGATGATGACATTAATGATGAGAAAACATTTCAATGATTTATAGATGTGCCAGTCAGTGTTCCATATGTTGATGATGTTGATTCCCTCTCTCTCTCCTGATGATGTTGTATTGGGTTATGTCAGTAGAATACCCTTCTCATTAAGGGGGAGTGTTGAAATATCGTAACTTCGAAGAATATTCTAATTATTATTGAGTTATTATCTTATAGATCAAATCCCCTTTTGTGGATTGATCATGTCGGATCTTATATAAGACCAAATCCCCTTTTGTGGATTGGTCAAACCATATTTATATGGTGGTATTTGAAAATTCGGCCCCTAGGGTCTATAAAGTGGTTTTAACCACTCTTGGAAGAATTTGACCCTACTTAGTGAAGAGACATAACCCTAGCGCCTCCTCAACAGGTATTTATAAGTGAGGATGGTGCCTCACTTATTCATTCCCTCACTCACTCATCCAATGCACATATCTTGAAGGAAGTTACAGTTGCATGAGGAAGGAGAAGAGAGGCGCATACTCAGTCTTGGTTTATCTTTGGTGTTTTGGTATTAAGTCTTGGAATTGTATTGGCAATCTATTATTGAGGAATTTTTTTCTGGTTTTTCTCCCCCATGAGCGTTTCCCTGGATAAAATGTTGTGTACCTTGTGATTGTGTTTCTTTCAATGATCCTACTTATGTTGTTGTTTTGGAAATGCTCTAGTAAATAGAAAATAACCTAATAACAACATTAATCTTAACAGTTTCAAGACATCCCTTCACTAGGAGAAACATGCCAAATTGTGGAAAAGTACACCAATGCCTTTCCTACCCTATGTGCAAAATTGGTACCAAGGACTCTAAGTGATCCAAGATTTTTTGTGAGAACTTTCTCTACAAAAATATATGATGATGATTTTACTGGAAATCAATTGCATGTGAACATGAGAAAAGAATTTCTTAACAATACATATGAACATGAGAAAACTTGGCATAATTATGTGCATATGTGTAATTAAATCTCTACTTAATCAAGCGAGAATGTAATCAAAACTCACACATATAATTTGACACTCATGTCATAACGGAGTTCACCAAACATCCTGGCTACGTCTTGCGATCCATTTGGAATACAAATCGCTTTATTATCCTTCCTATAGCAAGGGATGAAACCTTCTCACAAAATGTGGCACATGCTCCATAAAGGGTTGAAAACCCGAAGTAGCCTTCTCTTACACAAAGAAAACTTAAGGCTCTCACATAAGTGACATTTCTTCAGACACCAGAAGGACTAAATTCCTTTCTTTCAATCTCTCTTGAGCTCTCTTTGCAAGATCCCTAAAGGGATGAAACCTAGATCTTACATAAGGAGTTTATATAGTTTCCTTAACTCCATAATTAAAGGAGACAAGATCCACAAATTTAGGATTTAATAACAACTCAAGGACAAAAATGAGAAAGAATCTCACACCAATCTAAGAGACTCTTAACCTCCCCTTGAGACTAGGAAACTACTTGGTATATAATGAAGAAAAATCCCAAATCAATTCATGAGACTACTAACTTCCCCTTAAAACTATGAAACTAATTTGTGAGGTGGATTCTCACACTTAGTTTAATTTCCTTTTTACAAATTAAATTAAAAATACATGAGAACATTATTCTCAAAAGTATTAATCATTTCATCTTTTACCAAAACTTTAATGAGCTTTAGCCTTGGTGTGTAAAGTGTAATACACCTTGTCCATAATGTTGCAAAAGGTTGTTTGAGACTCCTTCAATGGAAGTGGAGATCCTTTTGGATCATACCTCCCCACAAAAAGCACTTTTGGTCCTCCAAAAGTACAGAGAGAAACTGTAACTTAAATTTCCACAACTACCTTTACCAACTTCTAGGAAGAGTCTTATACTCCACGATGCACTTCCTTGTTTCTCGATCTACACAACAAATGTTTCTAAAAATCTGCAACCTTCTTCTCATTTACCTTTGTACTTCGGAATGAAGATGTTGATTCCAAGACATGCTTCAATGCAAACCTGTAGCTGATTCCTTGATCTTCATAAAAAAATTTCTTTGAAAAGTCACACCCTTCTTCTCCTTCACCTTTGTACTTCAGAATGAGGATGTCAATACCAATACTTGCATCAATGCAAACCTGCAGCTGAAAATACATGGATCACAACTTTTGCAGAAATTTTTAAGCAGTACCATACTTTCCAAGAGTTTATAAAACACTCATGGTCAAGTTTACAATTTTTGTCAAAATAGGCCTTAGGAAAAAATAATGTCTCTCACTCAAGAGTGGTTGCATGACCCATTACAATGTTGCGAACAAGGCTTAACAAAGTTTTAGGCATAAGATAAAATGCCTCTCACTCTCATCGTCACTTTTCATCATCACTTTAAGACTTTAAGAGTGGATACAAACATAGCCAATGTCATAAAAATGCACTAGTGGTTAGACCCTATGGTCTCAAACTCCACTACAATATAATGTGCATATGGCAAAATTCCCAAAACTCCTTTGATTTCCATCAATTTAACTTAGGCATATGGAAACCTTGTGAAAATGGCTTTCAATAGTTTATATGAGTTAAACTATAATGTAAAACCCAAAAAGAACGTGTCAGCCAAAGAATTAACCAAGGTATCAAAACCTACTTTATGGCATAATATATGCACCCAAAATTATGGTATAGTGGCTTACCAAAGTTATCTGAGATATGGTTCCAGCAGACCATATCTAATTGTGGTTTGTTATGGTTCCATCGCTCAACGATACAGATATCGTGGAAAACAAATAACTCATTCCTTCGCCAACAGCTCCACCGCCAAGTATGGCATATGCTTATTTCTCACAACGGTAACAATGGGTTTCAATAAACCACCAGTGTCGTTGCGTCCAACCTCAGGATAAACAAAGGATAGATTTTCGCACTAACTCTCGTGTTGATGAATGAAAACCATATGGAGATGAGAAAGGATAATTGCCACGATTAGAACCGGAATATCTGAGTATGGTATCTTCCCAAGATCTTGTTTACCTCATTGGAGGACACACCTACCTGTAATCTCCTTTCTTTCTTCATTTCCACCACTCGTCTCTCCCACCTGTAAACAGCCTACCACCAGAACAAGAAATCTATCATGCCCTACACCAATTCATCGTATCACTATGATATTATGATCTAATCAATGTCGAAATGAGATTCTGCAACTTGTATATACCCTCAATACAATTGAAAAGGAAGCACACGATCTGCTTGTTGGAAGGAGTGTCCACCATAAAAATCGCCCATGGATCTGTGAAGTAGGAGGCGAACCTACTAAAACATGAAAAGGAGGCCACCATGTAGAAAATTAGTTGTACCATATCTACAATATGCAGGTGAGATACCCCACGCAAATTTACCAACTCGATCCGAGTGCTTTTTTTTTTTGGTTTTTTCTCAATTCCTCATGCTTGCAAATCTCTCAACTCATTTTTTTGCCATGCGTTGTTGGTGATCAATGGCAGCCATATCGACCTCGTGATAATGGGCAATCTGAGAGTAGAAACGAATAAATCTCAGTTGGAAAGAATATGTTTTCTCATACATCGGTGGTGTCATATTTGAACTTGATATTGGAATCCTCAAGCTTATTTCTCATCCTCCAAATCACTACAAAAATCGGCCTGTCAACACTTTTCAGCGAATAAACAATGACTTCCTTGGTCACGCGGTTGATAATGCCAGGAAATAAGGTCACTCCTCTTCTCATGATGATATTCCCATACAAATCCTTTCATATATTTACATCACTCCTCATGATTGAGTTGATAGAAGTATCATGAATGTTGGTAACTTTCGTGTTCATGAAAAGAGGTTGGAACAAGACCTCCTCACATTTATCAAATGGAAGCTAAACATGCCCAGAAAACATGTGAACAGATCCATAAGACACATGAGTGAAATCCATGTTTAGTTTTCCATATCAAAACTTGACCCAACAGTAACAATAGTTGCAAAATCACAGAACATGAACATGCAGGAGCTGAGACAAATCTTTGGTAATCCCTTTCAATGTTTCAAATATGTTATCCACTTATTATTGAACTAATTTAAAGTACCTTCTTCTTGCAACTGTGCTTCTTCGAGGATCAGTTGAGAGACATTGATTACATGTTCAACCATCCCCTTTGCAGCCTCCTTTTGCATAGGATCTTGCACAGGCTTCTAGTTTGGTGTGCGATGAAGCTCGGGGTGAAGATTCCAACATTTCCTGATCCAGTGACCACTCATTTTACAGTGAGTACAATAGTTGCATGACTTCATGTCCGTATCGCCTTCACTGTAAATATATTTTCTCTTCCAACACTTTGGAATACTCTTGTTGTCCCAATCTTTTTTATGAGACTTTTATTTCCTATGTAATCTCTTACTAGATCTATCACTTTCAGAAAGTGATGTGCCACCATTTTTCTTAGATGGTGTTGATGATGATTTCAACTCTTTGATTGAAGAATCCTCTGCTTCTGCTACTTTTGAGAATTCTCCTTCAACATACCCCAATCCTACAAACCGAGGCCTTCCTACAACCTCTAGTGGTTGAATGATTCCTTGGCCATTAATACCAATACCTCCTCCTTTATACCCCATCTTCCTCAGCAACTTCAAGTCAATTCCCTTGGTGTGCCTTTCAAAAAATCCAAAATAAGAATCATCATTAATAAGGGAAGGAATTGAACATGGAGAATTCTTTACCTCCATTCCTATTTTTGACGCTTGGTCATCTTCCTGAAGTTTGGCCAACTGCTCCTCCTGGTTGGATGAAGTTATAGATGAGGCTTCTAGGAAACCACCTTGGTTACTGGTGATTTGTGAGTATCCTCCAATATCTCACAATATGTGAAAACATCGACATTTCCATGACAAGATCCATAACTAGTATACCTACCATGGCCACAAGTTGGTTATATGGTCTTGGATGGACTTTTTGTTTCTCTTGTAGCAGAGCATTCCCCAACTTGATCCTCCATAGCTTGTAGTTGCAATAGCAATTTTCTCTTTTCTTCTTTTAATTCTTTTAGAAACCTCCTCAATTAAGTGTTCTCTGCTTGAATTGTCTGATTGATTTCCTCAAGCTCACGAAGCCATTCTTGCTTCTTTGCTTTGCCCATGATTATTCACAATCAGAAAAATTGGTCATACCTACTATGATACCACTTCATTTGATATTTTTTGTGAGAAATTTCTCTACAAAAATATATGACAAGGATCTTTTACTAGCGATTAATTGCATGTGAACATGAGCAAATAATTTATTAACAATACATATGAACATGAGAAAGATTGTCATAATTATGTGCATATGTGTAATTAAATCTCTACTTAATCAAGTGAGAATGTAATCAAAACTCACACTTATAATTTGACACTCATGTGATAACGGATTTCACCAAACATCATGCCTACGTCTCTAGATCTGCTTGGAATACGAATCGTTTTATTATCCTTCCTATAGAAAGGGCTAAAACCTTCTCGCAAAATGTGGCACATGCTCCATAAAGGGTTGAAAATCCAGAGCAGCCTTATCTTACACAAAGAGAACTTAAGTCTCTCGCATAAGTGACATTTCTTTAGACACCAAAAGGACTAAATTCATTTCTTCCAAGCTCTCTTGAGCTCTCTCTCCAAGTGCCCTAAGTGGATCCATAAAGGGATGAAACTGAGAGCTTACATAAGGAGTTTATATAGTTTCCTTTAATTCAAGGAGACAAGATCCACAAATTTAGGATCTAATAACAACTCAAGGACAAAAATGAGAAAGAATCTCAAACCACCTTATCTTACACAAAGAGAACTTAAGTCTCTCGCATAAGTGACATTTCATTAGACACCAAAAGGACTAAATTCATTTCTTCCAAGCTCTCTTGAGCTCTCTCTCCAAGTGCCCTAAGTGGATCCATAAAGGGATGAAACTGAGAGCTTACATAAGGAGTTTATATAGTTTCCTTTAATTCAAGGAGACAAGATCCACAAATTTAGGATCTAATAACAACTCAAGGACAAAAATGAGAAAGAATCTCAAACCAACCTAGGAGACTCTTAACCTCCCCTTGATACTAGGAAACTAATTGGGATATAAGGAGGAAGAATCCCAAACCAAATCATGAAACTACCAACTTCCCCTTAAAACTAGGAAACTAATTTGTGAGGTGGATTCTCACACTTAATTTAATATCCTTTTTACAAATTAAACGAAAAGTATGTGAGCACATTATTCTCAAAAGTATTAATCATTTTACATTTTACCAAAACTTTGATGAGCTTTAGCCTTGGTGTGTAAAGTGTAATACACCTTGTCCATAATGGTGCAGAAGGTTGTTTGAGACTTATTCATTGGAAGTAGATATCCACCTAGATTAAGTCGCACTTGGTTCTCAAATATCACAGTGGCATACACAAATCCATCTGAACAGAGATGCAATTTATAAATATCTCTTTGATGAGAGCAACTTGCCATTATGTTGTCAATATTGAAGATAAATGGTAAGAAAAGGGTAAGAAAGAGTTTGAGGATAGAAATTAATGATGAGAAAAGAAGGGTAAAGGTATACCTAACTCTCAAAACAAGGGATCAATCTAATATAACCAACCTCTAGACAACCAATCAAATTCACATGCAAGAAAGACAGAGGAAAATGATGCAACACCTATAAGATCCCTTGCCACAAAAATGATGAATGTCATACTAGGAAATGGTTATTGGTTGAGTTGAAATCCTCAAACTTTGATTCAACCTTGTCGCCACCAAATATCATGGATAGGAGAAAATGAATCATCTATGATAAACCCAATATTACTATTTCCACTGTAAAGATCATGTTGAGCACTCAACACACCCTAAAAAAAAATTCATGTCAAATTTTACTTTTTGGGTACCACTTGATATTTTTGCACTGTCTAATTGGACTTCAGTATGGAAAATGTTGCCTTTGCTTATCATTTTGTTTCTCATTTAAGTCTCTCAAAGTTTGCTTGAGAATGCGAAAACCCATAACTTAAAAGACTAACATTTAATTAAAGAATCGACAGTCAATACTTTTCCCCAACGCGCTTAAGAAATTCGGCATCAGAAAGGATTAAGCATGAAAGGAAATTATTCGAGACAACCAAGGTAGTCGAGCGTTGATTTTCGTCGGTGTTGGCAAATGGGAATTTTCTTTCGCGAAGAGCTCCACCAAGGATATCGCCGATGAACGATCCCTTCGGCATTGGCAAAAGACTAAAGGAGTAAGCGCTTACGAAGGAAGAAAAAAAGCATCAATAGCCAATCCCCAAAACTCTCGACATCGGCGAGTTTTTGAGAAGGTAGGTTCGTAAAAAGGGTGTGACAAGTTTATTCCCCCCTCCGACCGTCGACCCCGATAATTTTCGGCATCAACAGTCCTAAGTTTATTTTGACACACGCATCTTGTTTAAAACCCCAAATCCAATTAGGATACACGATCAAACCATCTGCCCCCGCCTATCACATGTTGTTGCCAAAGCAGTTAAACATATGATCAAGTTTTCCCTTTAGTCGTTAGCACTTCAAGTTTTTCCACGTCATCTTCGTACAACGAAATCAATCGACTTCGGTAGTTCTAAACAGGAGGTTTTCAATGAAACATTCACCATGCATCGCCGATCCCCGACCTGCCCACTCGGAAAGTGAAATGATGGGACATTTTAACGATAGATACAACGCATTTAAAGGGGTAATCAATTCCAAAATCTCGCATTAGTTACTAATTCGTGCGTGAATCAAAAGGACCGTTTGAACATGTCAATTCAACACATCACCCTCCACGCCTCCGTCGTCAACCCACGATGAATTAAATTGTAGATATTCGGTGGTAGATTTTTTTGAATTTCGCTCATCACCCAGATTAATTGGTTGATACAACTGGTAAGATATTCCCATCAAATTATTTTGAGCCATTGTAAACAATATTATTATGTGCACAAATAAGTTTAGGTAAGATAGAGGAGTGAGGCGAGCAATCTGAAAGAAGTATCCAGGATCCAGTGAGTATTAAACCACAGAGTTTAACAAGCGTTACAGGTATGTTATAGTCTGGATTTTGCTGTGTTTTTATCTCACATATACATTATAATCCAATATATCTCTATATGCCAACCCTAAAGGATTGTTTCATTTGCAGAAATAATTCCTCCGAGAAAACCAACCACCAGGAAATCTCCAATAGCATCGAAGCTAAAGGAACCAGAGGTGGGAGAAATTTCTTCCCCAACGGTCGCAAAACAATTGGAATTCGCTGCAAAGTTGGTTCCCGTCATCAAAACATCCACCAAGAAGGTTTTCATTCATCCCCCAGCCTTCACGGACATGGAGGCATGCATAGAGACCAAGACAGTACCCCCGCACTGGGGAGAACTTTTCCAGAAGATCAAGCGGGAAGAATTCCCTGAATATACCCCGCACAGTGATCCCGATATAAGAAAACTCGACGATGAAGTCCTCCTGAATGTCTGAAGGGTGTATCTTCACATGGTAGCGAGAAGAACTCCAGTATTCCCCTGCATAGAACTCATGAAGTGGCTTATCGATCACACTGACACAAAGTTTTTTTATTAATGACGGCAATGGCGAGTGTGTTGGGGTTTTACTTCTAGTGGAGGTTCAAAATTACTACAAGCTCAGAGATCCAGAGGAGCGGCTGAACATCGATTTTTTTCTAAGATTCTATGAGAAACACGACAACAATAAGGTGATGGCTTTGTGATGGAGAGAGGATAAAAATTTCACCAATCGTACCTTCGGTTGGTACCCCATGGAAAACTAAAGGGAGTTGTATATCTATTTAATGGTCCTCCTTTGCCGGTTGCATGGGGAGAAAGATTTCTCCAACTTTTCAGAGTCTTGGATGCCTCTAGATTATACTATAGCCATTTCTGGAATAGGTTTTAATTGGGGTGCCATCATCTCCAAACAGTTGGGCACTTGAATACGATAGGCTCAGATGCCTAAAGAGGGAGAAACGTCGTCCTTCTACATGGTTTCTTATTTACTGGATGTCATATGTGCTAGAAATGCCTTTGTCAGAATGATCCTGAGATGGCACGCCTCAGAAATCTCGGTCCATGTATCTTTAGGCATCTTGTGGGAGAACAGGTACAAGAAATTATACTCTCTCATCTGTGATCAATTTATCGCATGTATTCATTTGTTGTTGTTCAAGAAAGAGTGCCCAAGGTTGTCGGATACGGCCAAAAATATTATATCAAAAGTTGGCCACTAGTACCTGGATGAGAATGATACCTACATTAGGGTTTTCGAAGCCACTGGAGAACCACACCTGTTACATGTGTATGTCCACGATCGACTAGTAGTAGGGGAAATCTGTTATCAGACAATCCTGCAAGGTCACAATGCTACTCTGGTAAAAGACAAGAAGTGGGCATTCATACCTTATGGATTTCATATAGATTTATACATGGTAACGGACACCGCGCAAGAAAAGCAAGAAGGGTTAATCCAATTGGAGTTTCGATTCCAGACTGGTCGTTTTCACAACCATGACCCAAAAGGTCTGGTTCTGAAGCACACATCACAAGTATCGTCTTGCTGGCCATATGCCCATCACAGGTTTGAAGATGATATCTTCACCGAAAATTCTCAAAACTGGGATGAGGTAATGGAGAGGATGGTTGACCTTAAGGAAACCAGGTTTGAGGCCATGAGTTGGGATGAGAAAGTGATAGTCCTGGAACAATCATCTCAAGAGGCCCTCGGGGCCAGAGAATAAAGGATAGCATCTGAAGCAGTCGAAGCCCCCTTGATAGCCCAAGCACAAGGCAGAGATATCCATTTGGTACAGGATGCGTGGGAAAGGGGACTGCTCATGTTGGAATGGGCACAACAGGTGTTTGATTAGTTACAAGCTGACCCAGACCTATCATAAGTGACAGGATCACCTGTCGATAACCCAGAGAGAATCTAGGTGGGTACAAGCGGTCCTGAATTTATAGAAGTTGATGAAACTGTCGGGTTCGATGACCTTGAATTCACAATGCCACTAGATAGGTCAGTGACGGGTGTGGTGACTCAGTCAAAGACGGTCCGAGTATCAGTAGAAACAAGCACGCAAAATACCTTGAGAGAGTTAATAAATATATATGATGATGATGAGAACCCGGAGGTATCTCTCGAGACCCTTGTGCATGTCCAAGAAGAAAAGGGACCCTAGAAGACTTCTTCTCATGTTCCCGGGGTCCAAACCCAGGAGGTCCCATAGAAAGAAAAGGAAGTTGAGAGTGGCCTCGACACAAAGAGGCCCGATGCGTCGAAGACCCGAGCAGACAGTCCGAAGGACAAGTCAGAACCGGATGAACCAAAGGAAGGATCTCCACAAAAGGAAATCGGTGTTTCAACAGTCGATGAACAAGTAAGTATCGAGTCTATTCCCGAAGCATCTATTCCGCTCGATACTGAGATCCCCGGTGAGCGAAAAACAGAGGTCGGGCCTTTAGAGCACAACGAGGAAGTTCAAGAACCCGATATTGAACAAATATACACCATCAGAAGTCTTGGAAACACACTCACATGGGGTGATCAGCAGATTCCCGAACCTGTGGACGAGGTAGCCTATATATATGCGATCGCCTATGATCGAAAGAGGAAGGCTATTGTCCAATGGACCACCAAGAAAAGGAGGATTAGATTGAATCGCCCCATCCTTAACACTATAGAGGAATATTTGATAAACACAGAAAATGCCAGAACATATGAACTTATCGGTGTAGGGAGAGCGATCTCGGACGCCACCCTAGACATAGCAAAAAAGGATGAAAAGGAACTGGCCACCGCCCTGAAAGAACTGGAACATTTGTACCATATGGCTAAGTATTATCAGGACACCACGCAGACCACAGTATATTTAAGGAGCAAGTTCCAGGAGGCCTATAGAAAGTTCACAAACGAGGGAAACTTATTTACCGCAAGTATAGCTGAACTCCGGGAGGATGCTCTCATGGAACTCGCAACGTGCAAGGATATGGAGCGATGGTACGAGAAAGTGCAGCAAGTCGTAGATATAATCGACTAAATTGGTGCAATCCAGCAGCGCCAAGATAAATAAGAACACGAAATCCGAGTGTTGAGAGAAAACAGTCTTGAACACATAAAAATATCAACCGAGTATTGGGCCAAAATGTCTAGGGAACCACACCGAGAAATTCAAGGGAAATGGGCCAAGTGCGAGAGACATTGGGTTAAGATCAATTAGGTGATGAAATATATTGGACTGCCCAAGTTCGGCACATCCGACGACTTCGTCGACTTGCACGACATAGTCGAAGCGCACGCCAAGAAAGATTCTTCATGGACCGAAAGACTAGCAAAGGTGACTGATACAACGCCAGGACAAGTGCAACAATTTCTGGAACATCCGATTAGCGCTCGAGTTGTGATTCAGTAGTTAAGTGCTAGTTTGGTTAAGTATCAGACGCATGTGGTGGAGATCAGAGAAGTTTACGTGGCCTTGATGGAACAACACAGATTTCCATATGCCCAAACCTGCAAGGAGTTGTTCATCAGTTGGTCGGAGTATGAGAAAAGTCACCCTTTCAAGTGATATCTTGAGTTGATTGTTAGAAGAGAACGTCACGTGGTGAATTTTGTTTACTTATCTACACTTAGCCGTTATTTTCAGTTGATTTTTATGTTTTAAATAAGAACATCGACCAATTAATTAGAGGTCGTTGGGTGTTGCAAGAAAATCGCTTTTTTGGTTTTTTAAGAACTATTTCCGAGCTAGCTTTAATTGAGAAGTCCTTCTGGACTAGAGACAAGTTATATTTTCATCAACTGCATGTGTGATTGGATGTGGAGAAGAATTATTTCCTATCTCGTTTCATGAATGGATGTTGTAATGAGTAAGAGCTATTGAATCTATTGTTAAGTTATCTAATGTAATATTTTACAATTATTTTCTTTATGATGAAGATGAATCATTGTGTTATTATGTGATGGATGATTAGAGTAGGTGAATTATTTTTCTTTCCATTATCTTATCGCATATGTGTTTTCTTTCTGATAATTATTATCTCATACAATAATTGGATGCTCACATGGTTAACGTATTAGTACTGGGCCTGTGGTATAAAATTGTCGTCTGCATGCTTGAGTAGTGGGTTATCCCAAGCTCAGCTTCTTCCCCAGTAGTTAAAATTAATCCTATTTGTTTCCAATTTGGTTTATACCGACTTACATCTCATATCAGTCCCACCTAATAGAAGATACAAAAAGAGAAAGTCCAAACTAAAGGAGGAGCCTTCACAAGAAAACGTAAAGCCCATCGATAAATTGCTCGGATCGCAAGATCTGGAGAACCATTCCACTATTAAACGTTGCATATTCTAATTGGGCCTCGGTGGTGGGTTTGGTTCCTACTGTTGAATTAAAGGGATATAGGACCCATAAACATAATTGGCGCTAGAAGGAGGCCCTAAAGAGTGAATGGTTGAGTATATATTTCATATAATATTTCAGACAACCTGTAGATTCAAAACAGCCCACATGCATGGCTAGTCATTCCCAAGACAACCCACACATACTGAGTACTCCTGAAAAGAGTGACTCACCCTAGCTCGAGGAAGAACAATTTTTCCCTGATATACCTTACGCTCTTCCTCACGAGGAATTAAATCAATTTAGAAGAATCACAAGAGCGTACGCCCGATAGATTGGTGCGTTGTCTTTAGCTTTGATACTTCCTTGAAGACAAAAAATAAGTAGACCAATGGTCAACACTCCCAATGAGGTTTTTTTACACACAGTAGAATACCTAATAGATTTCAAAATCACTGAAATCGAACATCCTCTTAATCTAATCCCCGAAACGCCAGTCAACAACGTCTCTGAACCAGACGATTTTTCGAAAGAGGAGGAGTTTAACTCAGAATCTGAAGATATGGAAGACAACAAAAACCATAATGAAGAAAGGGGAAACTCACCATAGAATAATCAAACCTGGTTGGCCAGAGAGGTTTTGGCTCTCCCGGGACCAATCCATAACCTTCCCCAACATCCAGAGAAGTTACTTTCTAAGTTCGACCCCGAAACCTCAAGATTAACTAAAGATCATATCAAGAAATTCATACTAGCGATCAAACTTATGAATGTCCAACATGAAGATGTAGTATGCAGGATTTCCCCCTACACTTTCAAGAACTCTGCCTCCACATGGTATTTCAACTTACCTGTAGGATCCATAACTAGCTGGACGAAGTTCCAGAAATATTTTCTAGATAAATTTGCAGAGGATACTACTACAGGAGCTCTGATGGCTAAGTTGTTCATTGCCACCATGAGTTCGAAGGAAAGTGTCAAATATTTCAATAAAATATTCACGACCATATTAAACAAGTTTCAGCCCGAAGCTAAACCAACTTAGGAGTTGCAAATCGAAGTTTATTCTAATGCTCTCCCAGTTTCTATTTCCATGTTTCTGAAGAGGGATTCCAAATGAACCCTGGCTTAGAAATTTGAAGAATCCAAAATGATATAATTCCATATGAAAGGGTGTAAAGAAGGTCAGGTCTCTTTAGTTAAGAAATAAGTTCAACCTCCTCTGAGGAGAGGACTCATTTTGACTAGACCACCAGGGAAACAAGCAGAATAGAGTCCCAAGAAGGGTAATGGAGACATAGAAGATCTACAACGCATGGTTAAGAAATTATCAAATGAAATCATAGACATGAAAAGAAGTGCAGGGGAGGGAAACCAAGGATAAAGACCCTATAAGCCTTTCTTTAAAAGTAACCCATCGTTCAAATAAATTGAACCTCCCCCAGTAAACTTAAATATCGATCTAGGAAATGTGGCATATTATTCTTTTTGTACCTACCATCAAGAAAACCACTCTGAAAGAGACTTCCCTCAATGGGTGCATGCCATGAATTTGATGGCCAACTAGTTTTTAGATGAGGTTTCCCTAACCAAACAACCAAGGGGTTCAGTTATGAATGTTGTCTATTAGGAAGAGATTGATCCACCAGAATATATAGCCATGATGATATGGGATCCTGACCTAATTATGCCTTCCGAGGAATTATTTCAGGTTCAAGAACCACCCGCAGAAATCTCGATTGCACAAACGCGAAGTAAGGGTCCACCTGTCTCAAAAGATCCTACTACTACCCAAAACTCGGGAGGGAAAGCAACTCTCGATCACCCAAAAGCACCTTTTGCTCCCTGTAAGAACCCTATAAGATTCCATACCTGAGATTCGCCCAAACTTGATTACAACGTAGTTGAATATTTGAAGAAGTTGAAGGATAATATATCAGTTATGGAAATTTGTAGGATCCCTCAGCAAAAGGACTTCCTATTATAGGCTTTGAAATCAATAGAAAATCCCACGACAAGCACTGACCTAGGAATAAATCTAAGTTCCACAAATCTAGTAAATAAACCAACGGTGAATACCTGCTCAGAATATAAGAAGGTAAAACCATTTGTCCCTCCATTCCTTTTAACGTTAAAAGTTTTCAACATGAACCTCCACAATTGTTTAGTCGATTCAGGAGCATCTTCCAATATTATGCCTTTGTCTATTTGCAAGAAATTAAATGGTGTTCCTCTCAAAAGCGATAAACATGTAATACAACTAGATAGAACCCAAGTGAAGGTTATGGGAGAACTTAAAGATGTAATGATCAAAATAGTGATACATCCTAAGTTTGTGCAAGTGATTGATATTATCGAAGTAGATATCCCAGAAGCTTATGGATTGTTATTGAGTTGAGACTGGTCTGAGAAGTTAAACAGATACTTTAGTACGGAATGGGCACACCTTTGGCTACCACTAAAGGGATACAAGAATATGATCAGAATCGATAGGGAAATGTATTTAAAACACACTGCCACTGATCTAGAAACCCTAAACGAACCCTCATCGACATATTTTCCTATGCTAGGCAATTATTCCTGTGATTCCTATTTCAGGAACCTCTCTCCTCTTCCATCTGATGTCCCTCTAACTCAGAACTCTGAAATGATTTTTCAAGAGAAATCGTCGATACCAACAGAGGAAACTCTCCTCTATCAAGGACCTGTGCTAGAGATCACGAAACAAAAGATAGGAGAGAAAGAAAGTAATAAGAAGGAAGAAATGGTTAACTTTCAAGTTTGGACCATATACTTTGATGGATCTAAATAATAGGAAGGATCAAGGGCAGGGTGCATCCTCATCGATCCAAAAGGTAAACATCATTTCATGTCCTGTAGACTAGAATTTGAATGCACAAATAACACTTCCGAGTATGAAGATCTAGTCCAAAGGTTGAAGAAATCCATAGACTTAAACGTCAAAGAATTGAAGGTTTTCATAGAATCAGAGATTATCGTTAGATAACAAAGGAATACTACACATTGCAATTCCCTGCACCTAAATAATTATCAACAGGAAGTTCATAGGTTAATAGAGCATTTTGAAGCTTTCAATATTACAACGATCCTCAGAGCAAAGAATATCCTTGTTGATTCTCTACCCACAGCTGCTTCAAGGTTGTCACCATTAGAAGATTACGAAGCCTCATGATTCACTGTGGAGCTACTCTACAAACCATCGGTGCCTAACAACATTTCTAATTGGAAAGTCTTTGTAGGATATGAACACGTCATAAACTTTCTGACTAACCAAGATAATTTCAAAGACCTAGCTATTGACAATGAAGTATTCCAGGAACAATCGATAGAAACTCATCCTCAGACAGGTCAACCAACTGACAAATCAAAGTCTCACACAATCCCGAAGGGGATAGCTAACTTAGAAAATATTTTTGACCTAAAAGAACAGTTTAAGGGGCCCAAAAATGCGAAGACCAGTAGTTCTTGTCCCATGCATGAAACTATAAATCTTGGAACCTCGGAAAACCCAAAGAATGTGAATCTCGAAAAAACTATATCTAAAGAGGAAATAAAGGATTATCTCAAGTTGTTCAGACAATACCAAGATGTCTTTGCATGGTCCTATCGAGATCTAAAAACTTATGATACCCGCATAATTCAACACACTATCCTGTTAAAACTCAAAGTGAAACCCTTCCAACAGAAGCTCTGAAAGTATCACCCATCCCTGGAACCTCTCATGTATCAGGAATTGAAGAAAATTTTGATGCCAAAATCATCTTCCAGGTTAGGCATTCCGCGTGGGTAGAAAATCTGGTTCAGGTGAGGAAAAAGTCTGGAGAAATCCGCTTATGCGTAGATTTTAGGAACCTCAACAGAGCTTCAGAAAATGACAATTACCCAGTCCCGCCAATGGATAAAATCCTGTAGATCGTGTCTGGCTCAGATATTTTCTCTCTAGTGGATGGTTTCTTAGGTTACAACCAAGTCCTGGTTTCAGAGGAAGATCGTTTGAAAACTACCTTCCGAACCAAGTGGGGAACCTTCGCTTATAAACGCATGCCTTTTGGTTTAATCAACACAAGGGCGACCTTCCAAAGGGCCATGGACATAGAATTTCAAGGAATAATCAACAAGTGTGTGGTAGTGTATCTAGATGACGTAACTATGTATTCAAAGAACATAGAAGAGCACATCCAACACTTAACTCAGATTTTCAAAAGGTGTAGGAAATACGGTATATCCTTAAATCCTAAGGAAAATATTTTCGGCATCGAGAAAGGTAAGATACTAGGCCACATTATATATCAAGCAGGCCTTCACATAGACCCATAAAGGATTAAGGCCATATCTCAACTTTTGTTGCCTCACAACAAGAAAGTTGTGCAGTCTTTTTTCGAACAAATCAATTTCGTGAGGAAATGCACTCCCAATTTCGTGGAAACTATCAAACCCTTAAAAAAGATGATTCGTAAAGATATCGAATTTAAGTGGGATTATGAACGAAAGGATGCTTTCAGCAACATCAAAACTGTTATATCTCAAGCCCCCATGTTACGAAGTCTTGATTTCAATAGAGATTTCTTCCTCTATACTTTCGCCTCCAACCAATCGTTAGCTGTGGTATTGAATCAGAAGGATGATGAAAAAAAAAAGGCCCCGATGTCGTTCATGAGAACTAACCTCCAAGGAGCCGAACTAAATTATCATGTCGTAGATAAATAGGCTTATGCAATTTATAAAGTAGTAAAACACTTCAGGTCTTACATCCTCAAGAACCACACTAAAGTAATCGTGCCTCACCCTGTGGTTCGATCCCTATTCACTCAATAAGAGATGGGGGAAAGAAGAGGGAACTAGATGGAAGTATTGCAATAATTTGATCTATATATAAAACCTACCAAACTAGTTAAAGGGAAAGGGTTATGCAAACTCGTATTTGAAGCCTAGGACCAAGTAAATGAAGATTTTGAGTGGGAGAATGAAATGGAATTATGGTGTGGCGAAGTTTCATACATATCCCCAGGACAAGAGTCTTTGTACGGAAAGCTAAATTATCTCCTACACCATGGGATTTGTCTAGAAAATCTCAAACCTAGGGAAAGGAGAGCTCTCAGGTTAAAATATGCACAATATCGCCTCATAAATTCGGTACTCTTCTGGGTTAATTATGATGGGGTACTATTAATATGTCTCGAATGTGAAGATGCAGAAAAAGTTATGAAGGAGCTCCATGATGGCCCTTCCGGAGGACATTTCGTAGGAAACACCACCGCTCATAAGATACTAAGAGTTGGTTATTATTGGCCAAACTTGTTCAAAGACACTCACACCTACGTTAGAAACTATAAAACTTGTCAAATAAGCACTGGGAGGGAGAAGAGAGTGGCAATCCCAATCCCACCAGTGATTGTCTCTAGGACTTTCAAGCAATGGGGGTTAGATATCATAGGATAAATTACACCCAGTTCTTCAAGACAACACAAGTACATTCTTACTTCCACCGATTACTTCACGAAATGGGCAGAGGCCATCCCTATGGCTCATGTAAACGAGAAGGTGGTGATCCAATTCATAGAAAAAAAACTAATCACAAGGTTTGGTGTCCCTTATGTCTTGTTTTTTTATAATCCATCTTATTTTTCTTCCACCCTATTGACAGAGTTTTCTCTGGACAAAGGAATCATAATTAGGTACTCTGCAAATTATTATCCATAGGGAAACGGGGTGGCAGAATCAACAAATAAGAACCTAGTGAGAATATTAGAGAAGATGGTTGTGGACAACCAAAGGAATTGGCATAATCTACTCCATAAAGCTCTATGAGCCGATAGGTTCACACCCAAGGAAGTTATAGGAAATTCCCCGTACTTTCTGGTTTACGGGAAAGAATCCATTCTCTTGAATGGGCTTTATCTTCCATCTCTTCAACTAGCCCAAGATTCTGGAGGGGAGCCTTCATCGGTCATACAACAAAGAATTGACACTTTGCTCATGCTAGAAGAAGAAAGGGAAAAGGATAATTCAAACTTCATATCCCACCAACAGATAGTGAAAAGATGGTTTGATAAGAATAAGGCTAAAGATGAGAATTTTGAAGTAGGAGACTTAGTCCTAAAATGGGACAGAGAAAACGAGCCAAAAGGGAATCATTTTAAGTTTCAGACTATGTGGCTTGGACCTTTCGAGGTGGCTAATAAGATTGGGGAAGGCACTTATTGGTTGCAGAATCTAAGGGTGGAACCTGACGCCCTCCCAGTAAATGGCCAAGCCCTAAAACAATATTTCCAATAAATAAATTGTTTTGTATGCGTGTTTTCATGATTGCAAAATGCATTTTTTTTTTCTTTCTCTTTTTGGACTTCTGCACTTTTGAATATTGTGTTTAGAAAGACGATGGTTGACCTCAGGTCATGCAACATAGAGAACTTTGTTCCTAACTCATCGCTCACATACAAACACAAGAAATGTTGGGGAACTTGCAATTGTTTCGAGGGGATCTCTATCTAACATGCGCAGATGAAAAAATTTGGAGAAATGTCAGAAGTGTCTTCTTAGTGGTCTGGTGAAACCTTAATGGAAATTTGGAAAGCTAAAAAGGACTACATGAACCCTGAAGATAAAGCTAGAAAAGGATTCATCTTAACCATATCACTTTGCACATTAAACAGACGTCATCCTCTCTCACTCGCTCAGGGCATTCTGCCGAAATGAAATTGACTTTATCAAATGAGTGAATAGTGGGAGAGGGTATGCATATATCTCTATCGGGGATATGGATGCTCCCTGGAAGCGAAGAAAGGTATGTGATGTCGAGGTGACTCCATCGGGGCTATGGATTCTTACTGGCAACGAAGCAACACCGTAGCAAGTGATTAAAGGTAACTAAAGGCTTCATGCCACTGAATACTTTACTAGATTTGTTTCAAAATGGGCATGATTCAGGGTTACAGGAAATGAAGGAGGAATAAAGGTGGAAAACCCCACAGGCAAACCCGTAAGCATCAACCGGAGAATTTCAAATGCAAGGGTAAAAGAGGCTCTTATTTAAAACCAGCTAATCTCTCCACCATCTTTTGTATCAGCCGAGCCTGAAGGAAGAACAAATATTTTGCTTCTTCCCAGTAAGTCGCCATTTGTTGAGCACTCAACACACCCTAAAAAAAATTCCATGTCAAAATTTTACTTTTTGGGTACCACTTGATCTTTTTGCACTGTCTGATTGGACTTCAGTATGGAAAATGTTTCCTTTGTTTCTCATTTAAGTCTCTCAAAGTTTTCTTGAGCATGTGAAAACCCATAACTTAAAACACTAACATTTAATTAAAGAATCAACAGTCAAGACTTTTCCCCAACCCACTTAAGAAATTCGGCATCGGAAAGGATTAAGCCTAAAAGGAAATCATTCGAGAGAACCAAGGTAGTCGAGCGTCGATCTTCATCGGCGTTGGAAGACAGGAATTTTATTTCACGACGAGCTCCACCAATGATATCATTGATGACTGATCCCTTTGGCATTGAAAAAATACTAAAGGAGTAAGCGCTTACGAAGGAAGAAAAGAAGAGTCGATAGTCGATCCCCAAAACTCTCGGCATCGGAAAGTTTTTGAGAAGGTAGGTCCATAAAAAGGGTGTGAGAAGTTTATTTCCCCCTCCGACCGTCAACCCCGATACATTTCAGCATCAGGAGTCCTAGTTTTATTTTGAGACACACATATTGTTTAAAACCCCGAGTCTGATTGGGATACGTGATCAAACCATCTACCCCCACCTATCACGTGTCCTTGCTAAAGAGGTTAAACATATGATCAAGTTTTCCCTTGAGTCGTTAGCACTTCTCGAGGCCTAAGTTGCACCCCGAGCCAGTTTTTCCACGTCATCTTCGTACGACGAAATCAATCAGTGTCGATAGTTCTAAATAGGAGGTTGCCAACGAAACATTCACCATGCATCATCAATCCCTGACCTTCCCATTCGGAAAGAAACACGATGGGACATTTTAACGCTATATACAATGCATATAAAGGGCTAATTAATTCCAAAATATCGCATTAGTTGCTAATTCATGTACAAATCAAAAGGACCGTTTCAACCTATTGATTCAACACATTACCCTCTGCGCCTCCGTCATCAACCCACGATGAATTAAAATGTAGATATTTGGTGGTATATTTGTTTGAATTTCACTCATCACCCAGATTAATTGGTTGATATGACTGGTAAGATCTTCCCATCAAATTCTTTTGAGCCATTGTAAAAAATAATATTTTGCGCACAAAGAAGTTCAGGTCAGACAAAGGATCGAGGCGAGCAATCCAAAAGAAGTCTCCAAGATCCAGTGAGTATTAAACCATAGAGTTTAGAAAGCGTTACAGGTATGTGCTAGTCTATATTTTGTTGTTCTTTTACCACACATATACATTATGATCCAATATCTCTCTATATGCCAACCCTAAAGGATTGTTTCATTTGCAGGAAAACTTCCTCCGAGAAAAACAACCACCAGGAAATATCCAAGAGCGTTGAAGCTAAAGGAACCGGAGGTGGGAGAATTTTTTTCCCCAACGGTCGTGAAACAATTGGAATTCGCTCCAAAACCGGTGCCCATCATCAAAACATTCACCAAGAAGGTTTTCATTCAGCCCCTGGCCTTTCGAGACACGGAGGATAGCATAGGGACCAAGACAGTACTCCCTCACTGGGGAGAACTTTTCTAGAAGATCAAGCGGGAAGAATTCCATGAATATACCCCGCACAGTGATCCAGATATAAGAAAACTCGATGATGAAGTCCTCCCGAACGTCTGAAGGGCATATCTGCAAATGGTTGCGAGGTGAAATCTAGTATTCCCCTGCATAGAACTCCTGAAGTGGCTTATCGATCACACTGACAGAAAAAGATGTTTGATTAATGATGACAATGGCAAGTGTGTTAGAGTTTTCCTTCAAGTCGAGGTTCAGAATTACAACAAGATCAGAGAGCTAGAGGAGCGGCTGAACACCGATTTTGTTCTAATATTCTATGAGAAACACGACACCAGCAAGGTGATGACTTCATGGTGGAGAGAGGATAAAAATTTCACCAATCAGACCTCTGGTTGGTACCTGACGACCAACATAAGGGAGTCGTATATCTATCTAATGGTCCTCCTCTGTCGATTGCATGGGGAGAAATATTTCTTCAGGTTTTCAGAGGCTTGGATGCCTCTAGCTTATACTATATCCATTTCTATAATAGGTTTTAACTGGGGTTCCATCATCTCCAAACAACGGATCACTTGCATACGATGGGCTCAAATGTTGAAAGAGGGGGAAACCTCATCCTTCTACATGGATTCTTATTTACTGGATGTCATATGTGCCAGAAATGGCTTTGTTGGAATGAACCTGAGTTGGCATGCCTCAGAACTCCCGTTCCATGTATATTTCAGCATCTTGTGGGAGAACAGGTACAAGAAATCCTACTCTCTCATATGCGATCAATTTAACGCACATATTCATTTGTTGTTGTTCAAGAAAGAGTGCCCAAGGTTGTCGTATGTGGCCAAAACGATTATATCAAAAGTTGGCCACTGGTACCTAGATGAGCGCTATACCTACATCAGGGTTTTCGGAGCCACCGGAGCACCACACCTATTACCTGTGTATGTTCCTAATCGACTAGTAGTAGGGGAAATTTGTTATCAGGCCATCCTGCAATGTTGCAATGCTACTCTGGTAAAAGATAAGAAGCGGGAATTCATACCTTATGGATTTCATATAGGTTTATACATGGTAAAGGACACCGCACGAGCCAAGCAAGAAGGGTTAAGCCAATTGGAGTTTTGATTCCATACTATGCATTTTCACAAGCACGACCCAAAAGGTTTGGTCCTGAATAACACGTCACAAGTATCATCCTACTGGCCATATGCCCATAACAGGTTTGAAGATGAGATCTTCACTGAAAATTCTCAAAACCAGGATGAGGTAATGGCGAGGATGGTTGACCCTAAGGCAACCAGGTTCAAGGCCATGAGTTGGGATGAGAAAGAGATAGTCCTAGAAAAATCAGCTCAAGAGGCCCTCAGGGCCAGAGAAGAAAGGATAGCATCTGAAGCAGTCGAAGCCCCCTTAATAGCCCAAGCACAAGGCAGAGATATCCATTTGGTACAGGATGCACGAGAAAGGGGATTTCTCATGTTGGAATGGGCACATCAGGTGTTTGATTAGTTACAAGCTAACCCAGACCTATCAGAAACAACAGGATCGTATGTCGATAACCCAAAGAGAATCCAGGTGGGTACAAGCGGTCCTGAATTTATAGATGTTGATGAAACTGTCAGGTCTGATGACCTTGAATTCACAATGCTATCGACTGGGTCATCGGTGAATGTGGCGACTCAGACAGAGACTGTTCGCATATCAGTAGAAACAAGCACACCAAATCCATTGAGAAAGTTAATAAATATATATGATGATGATGAGAGCTCGGAGGTATCTCTTGGGACCCCTATGCATGTACAAGAAGAAAATGGACCTGATAAGACTTCTTCTCATGTTCCCGGGGTCCAAACCTGGGAGGTCCCACATAAATAAAAGGAATTCGAGAGTGGCCTCAACACAAAGAGGCTCGATGCGCCAAAGACCCGAGCAGACAATTCAAAGGACAAGTCAGAATCGGACAAGCCAAAGGAAGGATCCCCGCAAAAGTAAATCGATGTTTCAACGGTCAATGAACAAGTAGGTATCGAGTCTATTCCTGACACCTCTATTTCACTCGATATTGATATCCCCAACAAGAGATAGACAGAGGCCAGGCCTTCGGAGCACAATGAGGAAGTTCAAGAACCCGATATTGAACAAATATACACCACCGGAAGTGTGGGAAACACACTCACATGGGGTGATCAGTAGATTCCTAAACCTGTGGAAGAGGTAGCCGATATATATGTGAATGCCTATGATCGATAGAGGAAGGATATTTTCCAACATACCACCAAGAAAAGGAGGATTACATCCAAAATTATCGGTGTAGGGAGATCGATCTTGTACGCCACCCTATATAGAGAGAAAAAGGATGAAAAGGAATTGGTCGCCACCCTGAAATAAATGGAACATTTGCGCCATCTGGCTAAGTATTATCAGGAAACCACGCAGGCTGCAGTATATTTAAGGAACGAGTTCCAGGAGGCCTATAGAAAGTTCAAAAATGAGCGACACTTATGTATATCTGAACTCCGGGAGGATACTCTCATGGCACTCGCAACGTGCAAGGATATGGAGTGATGGTACAAGAAAGAGTAGCAAGCCGTAGAGAGAATTGACTACATTGGTGCAGTCCAACAGGGTCAAGATAAAGAAGAACACGACATCTGAGTGTTGAGAGAAAATAGTCTTGAACGCATAAACCGATCAGCCGAGTATTGGGACAAAATTTCTTGGGAACCACACCAAGAAATTCAAGGGAAATGGGCCAATTGCAAGAGACATTGGGTTAAGATCAATCAGGTGATGAAAGATATCGGACTGCCCAAGTTCGGCACACCTGACGACTTCTTCCACTTGCACGACATAGTCGAAGCGCACGCCAAGAAATATTCTTCATGGGCCGAAAGAATATCAAAGGTGACCGACATAATGCCAGGACAGGTGCAACAATTTCTGGAACATCCGATCAGTGCACGGGTTGTGCTTCAGCAGTTAAGTGCTAGTATTGTCAAGTATCGGACACATGCGGTGGAGATCAGAGAATTTTATGTGGCCTTGATGGAATAAAACAGATTTACATACGCCCAAACCTGTGAGGAGTTGTTCATCAGTTGGTCGGAGTATGAGAAAAGTCTCCCTTTCAAGTGATTTCTTGATTTGACTGTTGGAAAAAACTATTAGAAGAGAACGCCACGTGGTGAATTTTGTTTACTTATCTACACTTAGCCGTTCTTTTCAATTGAATTTTATGTTATAAATAAGAACATCGACCAATTAGTTAAAGGTCGATGGTTGCTGCAAGAAACTCCCTTTTTTGGTTTGTTAAGAACTATTTCCAAGCTAGCTTTAATTGAGAAGTCCTTCTGGACCAAAGACAAGTTATATTTTCATCAAATCCATGTGTGATTGTACATGGAGAAGAATTATTTCCTATCTTGTTTCATGAATGGATGTTGTAATGAGTAAGAGCTATTGAATCTATTGTTAACTTATCTGATGCAATATTTTACAGTTCTTTTCTTTATGATGAAGATGAATCATTGTGTTATTATGTGATGGATTATTAGAGTAGGTGAATTATTTTACTTGCCATTATCTTATCGCATATTTTTTTTTCTTTCTAATAATTAGTATCTCATAAAGTAAATGGATGCTCACATGGTTAACGTATTAGTACTAGGTCTATGGTATAAAAATTTCGTCTGCATGCTTGAGTAGCAGGTTATCCCAAGATCAGCCTCTTCCCCAGTAGTTAAAATTAATCCTATTTGTTTCCAAGTTGGTTTATACCATCTTACATCTCATATCGGTCCCACCTAAGAGAAAATGCAAAAAGAGAAAGTCCAAACTGAAGGAGGAGCCTTCACAAGAAAACGTAAAGCCCATCGAAAAATTGGTCGGATCGCAAGATCTATTGAACCATTCCACTATTAAATGTTGCAGAGTCTAATTGGGCCTCAGTGGCGGGTTTGGTTCCTACTGTTGAATTAAAGGGATCTAGGACCCATCAACAGATCCAACAAGAGGAACCAAAGGAGACCAAGGAATGTGAGCACCTCTTCCAATCACAAATGTTGGTGAAAGGGACATCATTATTAACCATAGCAAGGAGAAGAAATTTATATCACTAAAGGTAGTCAAGAGGATGTCACTATGAATGACACCACACCCCCAATGATACATGACCAATTCACTAAGCTAGGGATGAGACAACTACATCTATAAACAATGCATGGAATATGACATTGATCCTTCAAGGATGAGGTATTGCATGGAATTTCCCTGCTTGAAGTTTTTGATGTTCATTTATAATGGCTATATATGTGGAAGCATCATGTTGTTTATCAGAGTAGGCCCCTTAGTTTAATTATTGCTATGGAAAATTAATTCTAGATGATACCATAGTTATCCCTGACAAACATGGTCTCTTCGATCACTCGTGAGAAATGTAGGAAGATAATCTCTCACGCTAGGAGATTTTTCCTCTTTGTGGCTCAATTGGAATGAAAAAAAATCATTCCGACCCCCAAATCCTTTACAAGGGTTCTCTCTATGTGTAGATTTTAACCTTGTACAATTATTTACTACAAACACATTTTCAATAAAAGAACAGAAAAGATATAATGGAAAATACGTACATTACACAGAGATGTTTCCCCTGGAAACCCAAACGCGAAAAACCAACATATTCTATATTCATCTCATCATACATTATTTACAATACAATATACATATAGGATCCCATAGAATCCCAAACCCTAATCCAATAACCTTGATTAGTCAACAACCTTAATTCCTTAACCTGAAACAAAAACCATCGATGAAAAACATGTGCCAAAAAACCTCCCAAAAATGGATGCAAAAAACTACCAAAAAAATTGCCAAGTCGTGCAAAGAATATAACACATACCCAACATTCTCCCACTTGTTGTTTTCTTTTCATACAGGGGGTTACAAGGTTACATAGTCAACAATCCAAGGAAGCAATTCCCATAGATCCTCTACACCAAGAGAACTTCTCAGTGCTCACATATTTTGTTAATGAATCTACAACATTCTTCAAAGTGTCCACCTTCATCAGCAACACCTTCTTTTCTTCAACAATGTCTCTCACAAAGTGATATTTAACTTCAATATGATTTGTATTTGAATGATAAGTTGGGTTCTTCACGAGAAAAATTGCACTCTGACTGTCACAATCTATCCTTACAGCTTGTTGTACCAACCCAATACCTGAATACAATCTTTGTAACCATAATGATTCCTTACTTGCATGAGTGGTTGCCATGTATTCAACTTTTGTAGTTGAAATTGACACTACAGACTGTCTTTTTATCATCCATCTAATTGCTCCTCCAAACATGTTAAATGCATACCTACTTGTATATATTCTATGATCTAGATCTCCAACCCAACTTCCATCCACAAAGCCATGTATGTCCAACATTGTATCCAAAACTCGTCTTCTGTGGTAGCACAATCCATAACTAGTAGGGCCACGCAAATACCTGAAAACTCTCTTTATTGATGTCCAATGCTCCTTCCTTGGTTTTGACATATTCATGCTCAAAACTCCCACTGCATGTGAAATTTTCGGTCTAGTACAAACCATTCCATACATTAAACTACCAACCGCGCTCGCATATGGAACATGAGACATGTCCTCCTCCTCTTCCTGTGTCTTGGTACACTGATCTGAAGATAAATTTAAACCTACAAGAATAGGGACCCTAACCAGTTTACATTCCTACATATTAAACCTCTGCAATATTGTCTCAATATATTTTCTCTTATTTAACCAGAGTTTCTTATCTTCCCGATCTCTTTTAATTTCCATGCCCAAAATGAAATTTGGAGCACCAATATCCTTCATGTCAAATTTAGAGGACAACTGATTTTTCACATCCTAGATAATCTCCTTGTCGTTTCCTATCAGCAACATGTCATCCACATACAAGACCAAATAAATCGAATGATCACCAATTAATTTGAAACACACACATTGATCCACTTTGATTCTTGTGAAGCCAAGTCCCAACATATAATTATAAAATGTTTGATACCACATCCTTGGTGATTCTTTTAAACCATACAAGGACTTTTTCATCTTTCATACCATCTCCTTCTTTCCCTTCACAACAAATCCTCATGGTTGCTTCAAGTAGGTTCCTTCTTCCAAATCCCCATGTAGGAATGTTGTCTTCACACCCATATGTTAAACTTCAAAATCAAACGCAACAACAACAGATAACATAAATCTAATAGAGGAAAACTTGGAAATAGGAGAAAAAATCTCACCAAAATCAATTCCCTAAACCTGGCAATAACCCTTTGCTACTAACAAAGCTTTGTATTTCTCCACTTTGCCTTCTTCATTCAACTTCTTTTTAAATACCCATTTTCTTACAATGGGACTTCTTCCATTCAGAAACTCCACTATATCCCAAGCCTCATTCTTATCCAAGGCTACCATTTCTTCAACCATGGCCTTTTTCCATATTTTTCCATCCTCTGAATCTACTGCCTCCCTAACAGTTATAGGATCATCATCAGTAATAGACAAATAAAAATTTGAATGGAAATCAGGTGGAGTATACCTTTCAGATAGCCTTTTTTCCCGAAACGATCTCCTCAATACTAGAGTATGAGGATCTTCTTCTTCTAATTCATGTTCTTTTGTGAGTTTGATTCATCATCCTTTAACTCAAACTCTTTCTTCATTGGCTCTTCCTTACTTGGTAGGACTTCCTATTTGACATTTCATTTCTCTATACACAACCTTCTTAGTTTATGGGTTCCAAATCTTATGACCTTTGATACCATTTTTATACCCAATAAAGATACACTTTTCAGCCTTCTTATCTAGCTTACTCATGTTTTCCTTTGGAACATGAATATAGGCCTCACAGCCAAATACCTTGAGACTTGTGAGAGAGGGTTTCTTACCAGTCCATACCTCATTTGGAGTCTTTTCATCCAGTTTTGATGAGGATGATCGATTGACCAGGTAACATGTAGTACCCACTACCTCTGCCCAGAATTCTTTCCCTAACCTGGCACCACTAAGCATGCACCTTGATTTTTCCATCATCGTCTTGTTCATCCTTTCTGTAACTCCATTCTTCTGAGTTGTATAAGGAGTAAACTTCTACCTTTCTATACCGCATTTCATATAGGATTCTTCAAATTCATTCCCTCAAAACTCTCCACCATTATTTGTCCTTAGCACCTTAATTCTTTTCTCTGTTTGATTCTCAACAAGTGCCTTAAACTCTTTAAACATGCTAAAGACTTCATATTTATTCTTGAGGAAATATATCCAAGTATTCCTCAATAAGTCATCTATAAATTATACATAGTACACATATTTTCCCAATGATGGAATCGACACAGATCCAAACACATCACTGTGCACTAGCTGTAAAATTCCTTCTACCCCCGTTGCACTAGAAGGGAATCTTACCTGATTTTGCTTCCCATATACACAATGTTCACAGAAATCAAAATCTAGAGAGAAGTTAGACATACCTTAAACCATACCTTTATCGTGTAGTAGTCCAAGACCCTTCTCTTTGATATGCCCCAGTCTTTGATGCCACAACATAACCTTTTCTCCAGAGACTGTAGGAGTTTTTTCTTCTTCATATCCAATATCAGGAACAATGGAACTATTACACCCATCACTAATAGTGATTCCTTGCAACTTATACATAGTTCCAATCCGACCCATCCTGCAAGTTTCTTTTTCAAATACTGTTTTTACCCCTGCATCATCCATTTTTCTTACAGAAATCAAATTTTTGGCCAATCCTGGGATGTGTAGAACACTAGGCAGTGTTCTAATCCTCCCATATATGAGCCTCAACTTGACTCTTCCTGTTTCTATGATTTTGGTTGTCGAGTCATCCCCTAAGAAAATATTACCTCCAACATACATTTGATATTCACATAACCACTCCTTGTGGGGATTCATATGAAAGGATGCACCTAAGTCAACCATCCATGCCTCATCATCTTCATGTTTGCTTGAAGAATCCAAGTACACACCCCCTCCTTCTTCCTTGGAGGTATTTTCTTCTGTAGAATGAGCACCTTCAGATCCCTTCACTCTCTCAACGTTTTAGGATCTACATTTCTTCTTGAAGTGCCCTTCTTTTCCACATCTCTAGCATACCTTTAAAAAAAAATTGAGAGATTTAGATCTACCCTTAGATTTAGATCTCCCACTTGAGGACTTAGATCAATTTCTTTCCTAGGAGCATCCTCTCGCAAATAATGCATGTGTTCTCTATCCTTTTTTGTTCTTATGTCTCATCTCCTCTAACAATAAGGATGATACCACATCATCAAAACTCAAGGTAGTTGTATTAAGACCTATGGCCACAACCAGACTATCCCACGAGTCTGGTAAAGAGCATATTAAACCGATGCACTTATCTTCATCTGAAATTTTAATCTCAAAAGATAATAATTGACTTACCATAGTATTGAAAGTGTTCATATGCTCTGTCACAAAGTCTCCATCTCTCATCCTCAGGTTATACATCTTCTTCCGCGTGAACACTTTATTTACCATGGACTTAGACTGATATAATTTCCCCAACTTATCCCATAAATCCTTCATTGTAGATTCCCCTGACACATTCAGTAATATTGAATCTGAAAGACACAATTAGATTGTGATCTTCGCCTTTTGATCCAAATTTTTCCAATCATTTGTTGACATTCATGTAGGTGAAATACCTAGATCCCCCACGATCCATTGATATATGTCTACCAACATATCTTCCATCATGAGCTTCCACAACTCAAAACTTTTCCCATTCAATTTCTCGATCTCTATTTTCGAACTGCTCGCCATTTATTTTCACTTGAAGAATCAATACCGCATATCTCCCACTGTAACAAGGCTTATCACAGTCCCGAGCCAAACCCCTAACCACAAAGGCATCCCCCTAAAGCCAATAATTGCTCTAATACCAAATGTAGATTTTAGCCTTGTACAATTATTTACTGCAAACAGATTTTCAATAAAAGAACAAAAAATATACAAATATGGCAAATACACACATTAAAATGATATTTTTCCCCTAGAAACCCAAACCAAGAAAACCATCATCTTTTATATTCATCTCATCATACATTGTTTACAATAAAATATAAAGATAGGATATCGTAGCATCCAAAACCCTAATCCAATAACCTAGATTAGTCAACAACCCTAATTCCTTAATTGGAAATAGAAAACCATCAGCGAAAACCATGTGCCGAAAAACTACCCAAAAATGGACACAAAAAACTACCAAAATTTATTTTTTCGAGGGTGTTGCCCCCGAACCCCCATGCAGGGGGGCTCCTTCCCCCCTATGACCCCCAAAGAAAGGGGGCTCTCCACCCCCTTGTGCGCCCAACACAATGTATACACTAGTTCTAGTCGTGCAAAGAATATAACACATACCTAACACTATGCAACAAAGATAAGGATATCAATGGGTGGAAGAATATAGAGATACCTTCACCTCACCTAAGGGACTACCTCTACACTATGAGGTAAAGCATGTAACTTATTTGACATAAAGAGACCCTCTATCTAATGGTCTTGTATCCAAATGATCTCTTTTGAAGAATGAGAATACCAACACCGTATTCAAGAGCTAATACAAAAGGGCCACATTTGACCAGGATCCTCTCCTAGTGGGTGCTTGACTATATTGATTTTAAAAAGGGAAAAGACATGGAAGATATACATTGACTATATATACTTGAGAAAAATTATAGTCTATAATGTGTACACCATCTCAGGTTGATGATTAGATCAACTATCTCAAAGCACTAATTTTTTCAACAATATTGATCTTAAATCAAGATATCACAAAGGGTCAATCAAGTCAATTGATGTGTTCAAGACAACATTCAAGTCTAAGGTTTCTTCAAGTGGTTTTTCATGCCCTTCAATTTGATTCATGTGTTAACAATGTTCATGAGGATAATGGACAATATTCAATGGCCATTCACCAATCCTTTGTGGTCATATCCCTAGATGATATCTTCATCCTCAACAAAAATTAGGAAGAGAATCAAAGGCACATAGAGAGTGTTGTGTACCCTATGGAAAAAAACGTTATACACCATCTTGGAGAAGTGGTCATTTAGCATATAGAATAATCAATATTTTGGGTGCATCAGAGATGAGCATGGAGTTCATGTGCATCCAACAAAGATCGAAGTAATCTACAATTGAGCCACATTAGATACACTATCGTAGTTCTCCAACTTCCTAGGATTCACTAACTTTTACTACAAGTTTGTGTTAATGTTCAAATGTCATTTGAGGCACTAAAATGTCACCTATGTTCAACAATGGTCCTCATTCTTCCAAATTTGTGGCAACCATTATGTTAGTTTTTGGTTGCTTCATTTTTTTTATCCTAGGAAGAGGGGAACATGAGTGTTGCAAAGAACTCATTATAATATAGGTTCACCACGTGGGAGAGATTCATTTACACCCCTATGACAAAATCATTACAATAATCGTGCTTCGAATTTTCTATTTTTGGTCAATGTAAGATTGTGACAATTAGGACAAATTCCTCTTACACATCATGAAACATTTATGGAAAGAGTTACGCATGTTAGTAAGGTGAATCACTTAAGCAGATATTCCTTATTACAAGTGGAATATGATTCCTTCCATGAAGGATATTATTATCCATTACTTTTGTAAACGCTCTTCCTCTCTTGTCAAGTATGACTTGGTAAGAGAGGGCACACTAGTTAGGATTGTATATAGTTATCTTAAGTAGAGTGATTCTACCAAAAGAATATTCAAGGATTGAGAGAATCCATTATAGTTGTTTGAGGATAGTATTGTATTTTATTATGTGTAAATGAGAAGATAGTGATTGTTGTTACAAAATTTCATGTTATGGTTTGCTACATTCATAGTGTTGTTTGTGCAAACCAAATTTCTTATTTTTCAAGGTTGATATCATACCTTGATATGCAGTGTTTTCACTTCTAAATTTTCCATTCAATAATTTTGCTAATGTATATCTGAAGCTTTGATTAGTGTTTCAATCTTTCTACTTTAGTTGTAGGACAAATTATTTAAGTGTAGGTTTGTATATCATGTGGATGTAGTTATATTACGAAATGCTATCATCATTGTACATTTGAGATTCTCCAAAATTGTGTAAGGACTGGACTTCTCCCTATAAGAGGGTGTTTTCATATGATCTTAGTGGGTGTGATGCCTAGAAGACTCTATATATTGGAGTCACTTGTGAATGTGATAGGCATTGAACCCTGTGAGAAGTTGTGGGTGATATGCTCATGTATCTCTAGTGATTAGAGTGGATATGTTGCATGATATAAGCACACTAAACCTATGATAAATTGATTTTAATGGATAATTATTTTTTTGAAATGTCTTATAGATTTGGAGGATGACTACTCTCAGTCTTAGAGAGTGTACAACCATCTAAAGGGTGTTTCCAACTTTGCATCTTAGAAGTATCAACTGTAGATGTTGTTAGAGGATATGAAAATTTAGGAGACTATAGAAGGAACTATTATTTCTCCAACAAATGCCACTTTATAGACATGGACACAATATCTATTCGAATATTATCCAAATCAAAAATATCTCTCAGTCATCAGGATCATGGACCTCAAGCATGAGGATTTCACGTCTATCGAAATGAATGGATTCTCAAAGCCCTAAGAATAATTTCTCCAAAGTATTTGTGGTTGTGATCACATTCCTATATTGTCCAACTCTCATATTCTTTGATCCAAGATAATATGAGGAAAACAATGATTGTATCCATAAATACTGAGATATCGAACCAACCCTCAATAGAAAGGTGAGGAAAGGAGGGAGGACCCAAGAAAGGTCACAAGGAACATTCATGTTCATCAAAGAATGGGAAGAAAGACTTGATTCATGTGAAATGTTTCAAGTGTCACAAGATGGCCCACTATGTGTCTTAGTGTCCTAAGAATAAGGAAAATAACAAGTGGAAAAAGTAGTTTGCAAGGAGTGCAAAATATTCTAGAGCGGATCATTAGCATACAAGCTTGAGACTGCTTCTCCATGGTATCATGTCTTTCCAATAACATTATCTATGGTGTAGGGTGGTATGTGCATAGTGGAGCATCCAGAGTCCTAACATTCAACAAGAAGGATTTCAGTAGACTTCAAGAGAAAGAAGCTAGGGTGAGTTAGGTGATGATGCCACATATCTAGTCACTAGAATAGGGTTTGTTTCTTTCTACATGCCATAATGTGATGTTCTTCATTTGAATGATGTTTTTTATGTTCTTGGTTATAACTAAGAATATTATTTAAATTTAAACCATGACAAATCTTAAGTGTGTGGATGAGTTTGATAATAATCAAGTCATGATAATATATCGAAGTCAAAAGGATGGTCAATTCTTGGCCAACGGTGTGCGAGAAGGTATCATGTATAGGTTTCTTATTACTCTGGTAAAACATGGTGCTTTAGTGCATGACTATGACATGTTAGGATAGCTTTGGAAAAAGATATTTGGTCACCTATACTCTCTCTTGAAGGACATAGTTTAGGGATTATTGAACTTCAAATCAAAAATCCATGAGTGTGAAAAGTTGTGCACTCAACAAGCATATAAACATTATGTTTTGAAGAAATGAGCTTAAATCAATATTTTGAGCACACACTTAAACTGAGAGGGGGGGGTGAATCAATATAAGGATATATTATTATTTTTTAACATTCATAAACCATAATGAAGCAATCACATAAATGTAGTAACTAGAAGACACAATATTTTGCATGGAAACCCTTTAGGGAGAAAACCACAAAAACTTATTTTTATAAACTTGTAGGCACCAAAATATTGGATACATCAATACCCTTTGTTTTTTTGAGGCACCGACCTACTGGAGACAATCATCCCCTCTGTTGTTTGTAGGCACTGACCTACTAGAGATAGCAATACCCACAGTTGTTTCTTTTGTAGGCACCAAACTACTTATTGTTGAAATATTGTAAGTGCGAAGAATATTCTAATTATTGAGTTATTATCATGTAGATCAAATCCCCTTTTGTGGATTGATCATGTCAAGAATTATGTATGACTAAATCCCCTTTTGTGGATTGGTCAAACCCTAATTAAATGGTGGTATTTTACAAGTCGGCCCCTAGGGATAATTAAAGTGGTTTTAACCACTAGTTGAAGAAGTCGGCCCTTCTTGGTGAAGAGACATAACCCTAGCACCCCTCGGCTAGTATAAATAAGTGAAAATGGCACCTCACTTACTCACTCACTCAAGTCACTCATCTAGTGCACAATTTTTGGAGGTAGTTGTAGTTGCAAGAAGAAGGAGAGAAAGGCACATTTCTCAGTCTTGGATATTCTCTAGTGTTTTGGTCGTGTATCTTGGCATTGTGTTGGAAATCTATATTAAGGAAGTTTTTGTTGGGTTTTCTCCCCCATGAGGGTTTCCCAGGATAAAATGTTGTGTACCTTGTGATTATGTTTCTCTCAGTCATCATTCTTATGCTATTATTGTCTAGTAAATTGAAAATAACTTAATATCTTCTCTAAATTTAACATGGTATCAGAGCTAAACTGAGTAGAGAACCTTTCACTGGGTAACCAAAAACATCATTGTTGTCGTACAAGAAAATTAGGGATTTTATTGGAAGGGAATTTTTGACTAAAAACCATCTAGGGAAGTGCTCCCTATCCTAGCAAACTCATTGGTAGCTTGATTGCACCTTTTCAGTGCCCAGAGCCTCTGGAAAGGCAAACCCTAGTTTTGACTAGTACCAGAAAACCAAGAAACCAGAACCAGAAGTACTAGTCCAAATTTGTGCAAGCTTAGTTTCAAGGGTTAAAATTTTGATTTTCTAAAAACAGATTGCACCAGCCTACTCGCCACATCCCATCTCACCTCCTGGTAAGTTCAGATTCAATTTCTGAGTACTTTCAATTTTTTATCATTTTCCCAACTCCAAGTCAAGATGCATGCAAGCACCAAGGTTGTTGACAAGTTAGGAGGTGTGGAAAACTTGTGTTCTTGGAAGTATATGACTGCACTCATTCTTGAAGAGAATTACCTTACAAAATTCATAAAGGAAAATGTACTAGAACCTAAAGAAGATGCAGCTAAAGCAAGTACAAGAAGGATATGATTAGGGCCAAAATAATCATTGCAAACTCTATTAAAGATCACTTGATTCCTAAAGTGTCTTCAAAGAATAATCCAAAATAAATGTTTGATTCCCTAACCAGAATGTATGAAGGAAAGAACATTAACCGGAAGATGAACTTGAGAACCCAACTTAAGAATACAAAGATGCAGAAAGGAGAAACAGTTAAAGACTATTTCTCTAGTGTTACTCATTTCAAAGAAAAGTTAGAAGAAATTGGAGACAACTTGGATGAATATGAACTCATCATGACAACTCTTAATGTTCTCACAAGACCTTTGGATGCCTTCATCCAAACCATCTCTGCAAGAAAGGAGAAACTACAATTTGACAGTCTTTGGGAAGAATGTGTTCAAGAAGAAGCAAGAGTAGCTAACCGAGAAGCAGTACTATTAAGGGATGAAGACCAAGCCCTATATTATCATGCTAAAGGAGGAAATAAAAGGTATCCTTTCAGAATGAGACCCACCTACATAAGGAATCTCACTCCCCAAAAATATTCACCCACTTCCATAAATAATCTCACCCTCTAAGGAGACTCCATAAATTTCAGAAAGGTCAAGGAAGAGAAAAAGATTTCTCCTCTTATCAATGTTATCATTGTGACAAGATGAGACATATTTATAATAATTTTCTAGCCAGAAGAGAATAATACAATAAGAGAAATAAAAAAAGATATCATTCCCATGCAGTTGAAGACTATGTCTTATTTTCCACCCTCTCAGGATCTGTGTCACCTGGAGAGGATATTTGGCTCATAGACAGTGGTTCCTCTAAGAACATGACAAGTCAGAGAGACATTCTCTCTAACCTTGCAGAAAAGAACTTTCCTCATAAAGTCACACTCAGAGATGATTACCAATACCCCATCAAAGGAGTGGGAGAATCCACCTACAAACTTGATTCGGGGACTCTGATGAAGATGAAGGATGTATTATATGTACCAGGTTTTACAAAGAACTTACTTTCTATATCATATTTAGATAAGAAAGGTTTCAAGGTTATATTCATAGATGGTGAAGTTCTTATGTGGTCTAAAGGAAAAACCATAGAAGATGCAATTGTCATTGGAATAGAATACGGTGGCCTATATAAGTTAAAAGGTCACTCAGATGTAGCCTTGACTCACTCCACTGAGAGTCCATGTGAAATTTGGCATATAATACTAGCTCACATCAACATAAAGCCTTACCATATGTAAGCAAGGCAGTTATAGATCTACCAAAATTCAAGGTTGATTGTGTGCAAGGGATGTGCACAAGGAAAGAACATAAAGAATCATTTCCTGAAGAGAGACAGTAAAGTAGAAGGAATATTGGATCTCATCCAATCATATGTATGTGTCCCAATGCCATCAAACTCTCTAAGTGGTTATGTATACTATGTTTCATTCATTGATTATTATTCTCACAAGACTTGGGTTTATTTCTTAAAATCAAAAGATGAAGTGTTTGGAAAATTCAAGGAATTCAAAGACTTGATAGAAAATCTATCAGAGAGAAAAATCAAGATATCCAAGTCAGATAATGGAGGAGAATACACCTCAAAATAATTTTTAATATTTTGCAGAGATGTTGGGATTAAGAGGGAGCTCACCACTCCCTATAATTGTGTAGCAAAAAGAAAGAATAGAACAATAATGGAAGCAGTGAAGACTATGATCCATGATCAAGATATTCCAATACACTTATGGGATGAAGAAGCAAGAATAGTAGTTTCTATCCAAAATAGATTATCCCATAGTGCACTTGGATTCAAAACCCCTAGAAAAAATTTCTCGTGAAAGAAGCCAGAAGTAAGACATCTCAAGATATTTGGTTTTCCAGTGTTTGTACACATTCTGAAAGAAAGGAGAATTAAGTTTGACCCTTCAGGAAAGAAGGGAATATTTGTTGGATACTATGAGGTCTCTAATGCCTTCATAATTTACATACCAGGTTACTATCATATTGATATCAGTAGAGATGTAACCTTTAATGAAGATGCAACACTCAAGAAATCAAGGAGATGACATCTTGAAGAAGTATATGAAGAAGAACCTATAGCTCCCAGAGCTGCAAAACTAGTGAGGAAAGTTACAATTACCCATGATGATGAGATTCCAGAAGATCATGATATGACATAATCTCAAGAACCTCCCCAAATGACGATCTATCACAAGAGAAAGCCATATTGGTCAAGGGAGATTATTCAAGATGGAAAGAAGTATCGTGCCCCAGAAGGAACCATGAGACAAATCAAGAAACCTAAGCCATTATCCATTTATATGGCTTTAATGTGTGATCTCATGGAAAAGAAACCTAATTGCTTTGAAGAAGCCATTTAGAAGAAAGAATGGGTGAATGCCATGAAAAAAGAATACCAATCCATTATAAAGAATGATGTATGGGAAATAGTTCCCAGACCGAAGAACAAAGTTGTTGTATCTTCCAAATGGTTATACAAGATAAAAACATGTTGCAAATGGAAGTATTGAGAAACATAAAGTAGAGTTTGTAGCTCGTGGGTTTTCTCAAAAGGAAGGCATTGATTTTGAAGAGAAATTTTCTCCTGTAACCAGATATACTTCTATCAAAACAATTATAGCTCTTACATCCAAGATGAAGTGGAAGTTACACTAGATAGATGTGAAAATAGCCTTCTTAAATGGTGTTGTTGAAGAAGAAGTGTATATATAACAACCACAAGGATTTTAATTTGAAGATAGAAAGACTCATGTTTGCAGGTTGAATAAGGCTATGTACATGTTGAAGCAAGATCCTAGAGCTTGGTATGGCATAATTGATAGATTCTTGACGAGCTTGGGATTTACCAAGAGTAAAGTTGATTCTAACCTTTACTTAAAGGTTATGAATGATGAGCCAATTATATTTCTACTATATGTAGATGACTTATTCTTGATTGGAGAAGAAAATCTCATCACTGATTGTAAGAAGAAGATCACTGCAGAATTTGAGATGAAAAGCCTAGGCCTAATGCATTATTTCTTAGGTCTTGAAGTTTGGCAGAGCCCATAGAAGATATTTCGTAACCAAGGGAAGTATACAGTTGAAATATTGAAGAGGTTTGACATGTTGGAATGTAAATCCATGAACACACCCATGGAAACAAAGTTGAAGATCTTGGTTGATACTTCGTCAGAATTGGTTGATGCTACGATGTATAGAAATATTATTGGTTTGTTTATGTATCTAACGAATACCATGCCAGATATATGTTTTTTTGTGAACACCTTGAGTCATTATCTGGTACATCCCAGACATGTTCACCTTGTAGCTGCAAATCATGTGTTGAGATACCTGAAGGGTATGTTGGACTTTTGTCTCTGTTATACTAGAGATCATGACTTCGGACTGATTGGTTATACAGATTCATATTGGGATGGAAGTGTTTATGATAGAAAGAGCACTTCATGATGTTGCTTCATTCTAGGGTCAGTGATGACTCCATGGAAGAGTAGAAAGCAATCCAGTATTTCTCTTAGCACGACAAAAGATGAATAAATTGTTTCATGTTCTGCTAGTTGTGAAGCCATATGGCTTCGAAAGTTGTTGACAGATCTATTTTATATGGATATGGAAGCCACCGTGATTCTATGTGATAACCAGAGTTGCATAAAGATGACGGAGAACCCAGTGTTCCATGATAAGTCGAAGAACATAGAAATGTGGTATCACTACCTTTGTTATATCATGTAGAGGGGAGCTATAAAGCTCCAATATGTTGTCAGAGATGAGAAGGTTTCAGATGTATTGGCCAAGCCTATGTCTCATGTAAAGTTTGAATACTTTTGAGACAATCTTGGTATAGTCTGAAAGGACCTCCCTTGAAAAGGGGAGTGAGATTGATGGTACTATGGTATCCTGACCAACACCGAGTAGCTTTATTAGGATTTTATATCCTAGGGGACTGATCATCCCTAGAAATATCTTGAAGGTCCGATAAGGATGTTCTATCATAGTACTTGTACATGTATATTATAGTTGTGGTCAGTAGTGGTAGCTCTGTTAGGATTTTATATCCTAGGGAATCTTTATGATTCCTGGGCAGATCCTGAAGGTCTGGTAACGACAGTTTGTCAAAGTACCACATGGTAGCTCCATTAGGATTTTATATCCTAGGAAATCTTATGATTCCTGGGAAGATCCCTAAGGTCTGGTAAGGACGGTCTGTCAGAGTACCACAAAATGTTGTTATTACACTTGCCTCATTTTGTTGCCTTATGATGATGATGTTGTTATCTCAGCCTCGTGTTGATGATTTTGTTTCTCTAGCCTCATGTTGTTGATGATGTTGTAGAAGCCTTGTGTTGTTTTTTATTATGTTGTACCTATTGTGCCATCGTGTTGATGATGATGTTGTATCATCCTAGTGATGTCGTTGTTATAGATTTTATGATAACTGATGTTGATGCAGATGATGATGATGATGATAATCCAGCTCAATGTTGTGAAATATGATGTTATTGATTATGAGAATAACTTTTGATGATTTATAGATATGCCAGTCAATGTTCTAGATGTTTATGATGTTGTTTCCCTCTCTCTCTCAATGATGTTGTATAGAGTTATGTATGTAGAATACACTTCTTGTTAAGGGGGAGTGTTGAAATATTGTAACTGGGAATAATATTCTAATTATTGAGTTATTATCATGTATATCAAATCCCCTTTTATGGATTAATCATGTCGGGACTTATTTATGACCAAATCCTCTTTTGTGAATTGGTCAAACCCTAGTTAAATGGTGGTATTTGAGAAGTAGGCCCCTATGGATAATTAAAGTGGTTTTAACCACTAGTTGAATAAGTTGGCCATGCGTGGTGAAGAGACATAACCCTAGCATCCCTCAGCTAGTGTAAATAAGTGAGGATGGCGCCTCACTTACTCACTCACTCAAGTCACTCATCTAGTGTGCAAGTTTTGGAGGTATTTGCAGTTGCAAGAAGAAGGAGAGAGAGACGCATTGCTCAGTCTTGGATATTCTCTAGAGTTTTGGTCTTTTGTCTTGGCATTGTGTTGGAAATCTATATTAAGGAAGTTTTTGATGGGTTTTCTCCCCCATGAGGGTTTCCCAGGATAAAAAAATTGTGTACATTTTGATTGTGTTTCTCTCAGTGATCTTGCTTATGTTATTATTGTCTAGTAAATTGAAAATAAATTAATAGCTTCTCTAAATTTAACACTTACAAGTTTGCAAGTTCTTCATATGCATTTCCTTCACCGGTCTTCTTGTTTCTTTCATATTCACCAAATCTACTATGTACTCGTTACTTCTACTTTCACCAGATCTGCTCTGCACTCGCTACTTCTTCTTTCGCCAGATCAGCTCGACACTCACTCCTTCTTCTTTCCTCGGATCAGATCAGCACTCACTCCTTTTGCTTTTGTCATATCTACTTGACGCTCTCTCTTTCAGCTTTCGTCAGATATGTTCAGTGCTCACTCCTTCTACTTTCGTAAGATCTATTATTTGGATCGTCACATACTTCCTCACCCTCTCATTTTTAAATAATATCCAATATTTTCTCATATTATATTCTCATATATAAATATTACATTTCCTCTCTTCACCCAGACACATTATTTCTCACAATCATCTTCTCCTTTTATACTTTACCATTAAATCTACATGAAAAGTCATGTACATTTGAAAAGACACAACCTTCATTAAATAAATAATTAATTTCCCCTTTTTAATTTACTTTTCAACATACCATGGGAAAAATACAATCATCGGTTTTAAAACCATGTGCAAATGCCATGTGCACTCTTACTCCACTTTCCCTTTTTAATTCACTTTTACTTTTTAATCCACTTTCACATAGCTTCATGTTTAATCCACTTTCACATAACTTCATATTTAATCCACTTTCATGTAACTTCATGTTTAATCCAATTCCATGTAACTTCATTTCTAATCCAATTCCACTTTTTATTTGTTAAAGTCATCTTTCCTTTGAATATTTATATTTGCATACAAACCTTTGACATCAATGACAATAATTTATTCAACGCAATAGATATTCTTGATCTGATTCATTTAATTGTATTTGGACCTATGTCATCAACGTCTTTGACAAGTAACATTTATTATTTTTTATTTGTTGATGATTCCTCTAGAAAGACCTAAATTTTCTTTATGAAAATGAAGAATTCAATCTTCAATAGGTTTCAAGAGTTTAAATTTCTTATGAAGAATTAGAGAAGTAAAAAAATCAAAATATTGAGGTCTGACAATTTAGCAAAGTACACCTCTAAGGACTTTGATGTATTTTGTAGGGACATAAGAATCAAGAGGGAAATGGCACTTCCTTACAACCCACCATAGAATGGGGTTGCAAAGATGAAGAACAAGTCCATCATAAATACAAACAAGGATATGATCCATGACTTGGATCATTTCCCTAAGTGTCTTTGGGTAGAGACATGATGTCCTCATAAGGCATTAAAGGTCGTAACACAAAGGAAGCATTTAGTGGTGAGAAACCATAGGGATCTCTCTTTCATGTATTTTCCTCTCCAATTTATATTCATGTTCTTGACAAAAGGAGAACTAAGTTTGAACCCTTGAGTATCAAGGGTATTTTTGTTGGGTATAGTGACACATTCAAGTCTTTTTGGATCATAATTCTAATTTAGTGGATGATAGTAGTAAGTAGGGATGTAAATTTTGAATATGGTTGGCCCTAAAGTTCCCAGGATCCTCCCATAGAGAATGTGGAAGATGATAAAATGGTTGATCTAAAGTTGAACTAGAGGTTAAATCAAATTCATATTAAAATTAGCAATATTCTAGTTCAGAGGGATAGGGCTTATTACCCTAAAGTTCATCCAAGAATTTGAGATGGCGTACCCATACATTGAAGGATGCAGAACAAGTGGGTGCACCTAGGTCTACATTTTAGGTGCATCATTCACCTCGAAGATATCCTTCTTATGTTGCATCAATTTTCCCTATCATTGATGTAGAGCCTTCCAAAATCAAGGAGGCATGGAGAAAGAATGGAGTGAAGCCATGGTTGAGGAGTATAACTCCATCCTAAAAATTTAATTATGTGTGAGAGATTGTGTCAAGACTAGTGGGGAAATATGTGATAGATTTATGGGCCTTGTACAAGATTAAGTATGCAATAGATGGGATCATATAGAATTACAAAGTCAAATCCATAGCTAGAGGATTCTCTCAAAAAGAGGGAGTTGAACATGAGAATATTTTTTCCAACTGCAAGGTATACTTCCATCAAAGTAATCATGTCTATTGCATCAGTTTTTGGTTGGTCTTTTTACCAGATGTATGTAAATATGGTTTTTATGAATGCTTTGATTAAAGAGAAAGTATGCATTAATACGAAGAGAGACTTTGAGGCACATGGATGAGATACCCATGTGTCTAGGTTGAATAATTCCCTTATGATCGAAATCAGGCACCATGTGCATGGTATTCAAGGATTGATTGAGTACCTACTAAAGTTGGGATTCACTAACATTACAATAGATCTGAACCTCTATTATTTATATGTGAAATTCATCTTTCTTGTTTTGGTCCAATATGTATATTATATTATCCTTATAGGGATTTCAAATAATTTCATTACATGGCGCAAGAAGAAGTTAGCAAATGAATATGACATGAAGGACATTAGAATTATGCATTACTTTTTGGGTCCAAAGGTTTGGCAAGATGGTGGTGAAGTCTTCCTTATGCAAGGGAAGTGCACAATCGAGATTTTGAAGAGATTTCAAATATTAGACTACAAACTCTTAGCCACTCTTACATTGTCAAAAATGAAGTTATCTGATGATTTATACTCTAATTCAATAGATCCATCTTTGTATAATAAATTGATTGGTTCTCTTATGTATCTTGTGAATACTAGGGATGTTATTTGTTTTGTAGTTAATACTTTGACTATGCTCATGATTGAACCTAGGAAATTTCATTGGAAAGCTACCAAACATGTATTGAGGTATCTAAAGGGTGTAGTACATTATGGCTTAAGATATGCGGGAGATAGTGCATCTTTATTACATGGATTTGTATATCCAGATTGGGAAAGAGGTGCAAGTACAATGAAGAGTAAGGTTTTGGTCATTGTTTCATCTTTGAATCAAGGATAATTTATTGGTTTAGCAAGAAGCAAGGGTTAGTTTCTCTTAGATCAGTTGAAGAAAAGTATATGAAAACATTGTTGGCATGTGGTAAGGCCCTCTAGCTTTGAGAGTTGAATGCATATTTGACTAGTCATATGTTGTAGCCCATTATTGTCTACTTTCACAAGTAGAGGTGTATACTACTATCTAAGAATCCAATGTTTCATGATTGCTCCAAGTATATTGATATCTAGTACCATTTCTGGGAGATAGAGTACAAAAGGGATATATTATTCTAGATTGTGTTCCAACTAATTTGAAAGGTGTTGCCATTCTAAAAAAACCCCTTACAAAGGGAAAGTTAAAGATTCTAAGAGAGAAGCTCAACTTGGTGGGAACACCTTCGTTGCAAAGAGGGAATTTGAGTTTTGTGGTTGCTCCAAGTTGATCTCCTAGGAAGAGGGAGAATGAGTGTTCAAGGGGATTCATTGTAGAATGGGCATGCCATGTGGATGATCTATAAATTGTCATGAATATTCCACTGGAACAATTTGTCATAACATATCTGATAAATAAAACTGAAATATACATTATGAAGGTTAAATTCCTTAGATTCCAAAATATTTAGTTACTGATTTTCTGCTTATGCATGAAATAGATAAAATGCGGTAAATAGATTACATGGAAATAAAATCACACACCATCCACAAAATAACACAATTATTTTCTTTGGGAAACCCTTACGGGAGAAACACAACTAGAAGGTGAGGTTGTTATGCTCATTTTGTGATGGTTATTTCAACGCTCTTGCGACATTATGTCGTGGATATTGCAACGAATCTTGAGTCTCTGAAACATCATTTTATGTCACGTGGAAACTGTGACGAACTTGAATTACTGTCGCAAGAGCGACGACCCTAGGGAACTTCTCACAATTGCGACAAAAAAAGAAATAGTGTCGCCAATATGACAATATAGGCAAACTAAGTGAAACCAACATTTCGTTGCAATTGAGACGACCATTGTGACGACAGATTTCGTTGCTTACATAGCAAATGCGTCGCAGCAATTTAAGTTGTCGTCGCCCTTGCGAAGACACATTTTTTTGTTTATGTAACAACTACGTCACAACAATGTAAGTTGTCGTCGCACTTGCGATGACCATTGCAACGACAACTTTCATTGTTTATATAGCAAATGTGTCACAACAATTTAAGTTGTCGTCGCACTTGCGATGACAACTTTCTTTGTGTATATACTAAATGTGTCACGACAATTTAATTTGTCGTCGCACTTGAGACGAAAACTTTTGTTGTTTATATAGAAAATATGTCGCAGGTGTATGATGTTCATCGCAAGTGAGACGAGTAATATTTATTTTAAAAAAAAAAAAATTAGGCTTCAATTTTAATATTAATATTACCATATCCTCCAAGTGGAACATGGTTTCTCCTATAATTCCTTGGATAATGGGGATAGTTCTCAATGCCTTGATAATGTGCATGAGAGGAAAATAAATCCCTTAGGCTCTAAATGAATCTTTCGAGGACCTACAAGGGCCATGGACAAGGCTACAAACCACAAAACATGCCCTATATAAGATATCATTATCATTACAGTGGTATGTGGATTCCATTAGAACGTTTTATGCATTAGGGATGGGTACTAGAACCTTGACAATGGTTGGGTCAGAAGTTGAGGGAATTAGGACCTAAGTTAATATTCTTGATCTAATAGGCCATGATCAAGGCCTCAAACTACAACATAGTTCCTTTAAAGTGAATCATTTTCATATAAGTAGGATATGGGTATAATAATTAGTTTTTTCATAGTAGGAATGGGTCTCAAGTACTTTACCATAACAAAGGGAGGGAGGACAATAAGGGTCTTATTCCCTGAATGGATTTGTAAGGCTCAATATCCATTAACATCACCTTCAACATAATCCCTTTAGAGGAAATATTTGGACTCCAAGTTGAATATGTGTACCATTATGAAATATTTTGCACTAGGGACATGTGCATTAAGTAATTAGCCATGGTCAAGTGAGGAAAATAAGGCCCTTGGGTCATTTATGAATCCTTTAGGGATTAAGGGACATAATCAATGCCCTAAACCACATAACATGTTGTCTATAGGGAATCATGAACCTTTGAGTGAGATATGGGTATTGTTATAATATTTTGTGTATCAAAGGTGGCTATGAAGGATTTAAACATGGTCGGGGGATAAATCCAAGGAATTAGGCCTTGAAAAAATATTATTGGGTTAATAGGCCATGATTAAAGCCATGAACTACAACATGAGACATTTAAAGAGGATCTTTTGCATACGGGTTGGATGAAGTTTCCATTAGGACTTTTTGTGTAGTAGGGATTTATGTTGGGGCCTTTACCATGATTAGGTGATGAAAATAGGGTGTTTAATCCATAAAGTATGATCAAGGCTTTTAACTACAACATCATCCCTTTAAAGGGGATATTTTTCATATGAATGAGAAAGGGTTTCCATTAGGATTTTTTGTGTAGTCGGGATGGGTCTTCGGGCCCTGACCATGATTAGAGGATGAAAATAAGTTCCTTAATTCATAAATGAGTGTAACTAGTCTTATGGGACATGGAATATTCTTCAAACAACTAAAAAAAAAAAAATAGAAATTAACTTTGTCCTTGAGTGTGATATTGGTACTTTTAGGAGGCTTTACATAAAAGATATGGATCTCACAGATTTGGCTGTAAATGAAGATTATAGGGCCCTAGTCCGTGAAAAAGGACTCAAACCACCATACAAACTCAAATCATTGGCCTGTTGGTGGGATATAGGCATCATTAAGAGAATTTGCATACCAGGCATGGGTCTCAAGGCTTTGACCATGGTCAATGAAGGAAAACAAGGGTTGTATGATCTAAATTAGCATTTTAGGGATTATAATATTTAACATATGAATGATATTTGGGAAATATTAGAAAACTTTAGATGCATTGGATGGATTTGGAGACTTTGACCATGGTCATCCGAGAAAATAAAGGGTCTTAAGATCTAAATGAAACTTTCAATTCTCATGAAACATGCACATGTCCTTGAACCACTACAAAGTTTCTTTCAAGGGGATATTTGGCCTCCAATTTGGATATTTGTGACGTTAGGTGGTTTCATGCACCAAGGATAGGTCTAGGGGTCATAACCATGACAAGGAGAGAAAATAAAGGGACTCAAGTCATATATAAATATTTTAAGGATATT
>JZKD02S2055560.1:0-19268 GCA_000966675.3 Picea glauca | reverse complement strand
TCCTTTAGCTGCAAGTTCCAGATTCTCCTCTTCATTACCTATAAATGAAATCCCATGCACATAACCTCTTCAATTTTCCTCCTGAATGAAGTCATCCCAAAGATGGTCCCACTTAGGAATATTTTTCCTTGCCACAATGCCCTCAACAAAGACATTCCATTGTTTGGTTACCCCATTCAAAGAAATCCTCACAAGTTCATTGTTAGCAACAAGATCCCCAACAACACCAAGTTCATCCCTTATCTGAATTATCTTGGTAAGATAGGCGAAAACACTTTCAGTCTTGGTCATTTTAATTCTCTTCAGTTTCTCCTTCAATACCATTTTTCGATCTTCATTGGAACTCTGGTAAAGTTTGGTTAAGGATTCCCACATCTCATAGGCATTGGAATTCCCAGTCACATGTGGAATCACATGGTCCTTAATGGAATCAAGGATGATAATTTTGTCCTTAATTTTCTTTTTGGTGTAGGATTCCACAAGAGTAGCATCCGTAGGCACCGTCATAGGATCCATTTGTGAGTTATCCACAATATCCCACAACTCACACTCCCACAGAAGAAACATAATCCTCTCCTTCCATGAGATGAAATTAGCAGCTCCATCCAATATTTCCTCAACCCTCAAACCAATGCCCATTGACCATCTCAACTGAAAAACAAGCCCACAACTTTATGCCTGGTGAAGTACCTCCTCTTCTCAACAAAATCTCTATTTACTGTGGCTAATATATTTATGCCCTTTCACACTTTTTAGCTCTGATACCATGTAGAGATTTCAGACTCTAACTCGGTTTCAAGTCTCAATGAGACAACATCATTTAATTCCTAGCCCACATTGCACTTTTCAACAAAAAATTAGTTAGCAATAAAAATATCTCATAAACTGAAACACATGAAGTCTACTACAACAATAAACCATAAATAAAACACACCCAGAAATTGTACACACAAAGATTTTTGGTCAAACTTAGACCTTGGAAAAACCCACAAGGGGAAAACCAGTGAGAGAGGGGAGGCTTTTTATTATTTAAAGTTTAGAGATAATTTCTTTTATAGTAGAGATATTATCAACAAATTTCACAAACTTATCTCAAGCTTGTCCCAAGCACTTTCCTCGAAAACAATGCCAAATCTCCTTGAAAAATGTGCCCATAATTTTTGAATATTACACCCCTCATTTTTTGTTCATGTAATTGTATGAATTGTATAGAAATATTCTTAGAAATTCGTGCCCAACAATCTCCTTGATTTCTATGTAAAAAATGAGTTATGGCTTACTTGGAATGCATGTCAAACTCCTCGAAAATTTCTCTACTAGACTTCCTCAATTTCTGTGCATAAAAACAAAAGTACGACCTCTGAAATTTCATATTGTATGACCCAATTAAATTGCTATAATAATTGCCTCAATTTGCATGCTAGGTCTCAACCTTGTAATGTGTGCAACATCAACAAAAACTCTCTTCTTTTCTCCTCTTGACTCTCTCTCTCTCATGCACTCTTCAAAACTCAAGAATAATTCCAAAATGGTGGCACCTCAATCCCTAAGTTGACCTCATGAGGGAAGTTGAAGAGTCATATTATCCAACAACGAAGATTATATTAGATTGATAACGGTGATTAAATGACCTTTTAGTCACTCACTTCATTAACTTTCATAAAGTCACTTTAATTTCATATCTCATGAATTAAATGCACTAGGGACCACATTGGACACTTTCTCACCCCTAGGCGCCTAGGTGATGAGAAACACTTGTCCTTGGTACTTTTTAATTTAATTTTCACAATATCAATCCCCCATGATTGAAGTGGAAGGTAAGATTGATAGCCATCCCATAGCAATTTTAATTGATTCCGGAGCTAGCCATAGTTACATAAATGCTAAAATTCTTGAAATATTTCACTTGCAAATGAGTAAGCATAATAAATCTTGGTTAGTTCAGTTAGATATAGGGGCTAAGAGGAAAATCAATGAATTAGTTAAATATTGTCCGATAGACATGAATGGGTAGATTTAAATATCATACCATTGGGTTCATATGATTGTCTAATTGACATGGATTGATTGGAAAAACACCATGCTATCATAGACTGTTACAACAAGACAATCACATGTCTTGATGAAGAAGGGAAACCATGAAATATTCAAGGCATTCCAAGAGCTGTAGTTGTTAAATAGATTTTAACTATGCATTTAAAGAAGAGTTTTAGGAAGGGATGTCATATTTTTGTAGCCCATATGGAAGAGGCAACCAAAGATAAATTGGAAAGCATTGAAGACCATCCAGTCTTAAAGGATTTTGAAGATGCTTTTAGAGAAATTATGGGATTTCCACTAAAGAGAGACATCAATTTCTCTATTTATTTGGTACCAGGAGCTGCCCCAATGTCTAAGACACCATACATAATGGGCACACCGGAATTGAAAGAGTTGCAGAGGCAACTTGAAGAGATTTTAAAGAAGGGGTATATATGCCCAAGTGTGTCACCTTGGGGAGCCCCAATGCTTTTTGTAAAGAATAAAGATGGAACCTTAAGGATGTGTATTGATTTAAAAAATCTTAATAAGGTCACCATAAAGAACAAATATTCCTTACCAAAAATTAATGATTTGTTTGATTAGTTGAAAGGTGAAAGAATATTTTTGAAGATTGAATTGTGATCATGTTATCATCAAGTAAGGATAAAGGAAGAAAACAACATCAAGACAACATTCAAGACAAGATATGGGCATTAAGAATTCATGGTAGTGCCATTTGGACTATCAAATTCCCCACCAATCTTTATGTGCTTGATGAATGGAGTGTTCAAGGAGTACCTGGAAGTTTGTAATTGTGTTCCTAGATGATATAATTTTCTACTTTAAGTCAGAAGAGGAATATGAGCAACATTTGAGAATGGTTTTGCAAGTTTTAAGAGAGCATAAATTGTATACTAAGCTAAGTAAGTGCATCWTTTATCAAAAGAAGATTCAATACTTGGKGCATATAATTTCAGTAGATGGGATAGAAGTGGATCCTGAAAAGATAGAGGCCATTAAAGGATGACCAACGCTAAGGAATGTGACAGAGGTTAGATCATTCATGGGTCTTATCAGTTATTACTGAAGATTCATGAAAGTATTTTCAAAGAAGAGAGTGAAGTTCGAATGGAATCCCAAGTGTGAAGAGAGTTTTCAACAGTTGAAGGGAATATTGACAAGTGCACCGATTTTAAAGATTGTAGATTCGGATGAAGACTTTGTTGTGTGCACCGATGCATGCAAGGAGGGGCTAGGTGGATTTTTTAGTCAAAAAGATCATGTGGTATGTTATGAGTCTAGAAAATTAAAAGAGAATGAAATAAATTGTGCTACCCATGATCTAGAGTTAGCAACAATTGTACATGCATTAAAAATGTGGAGGAATTACCTTCTGGGTAAAAAAATTGAGCTAAGGACAAACCATTGTGGTATGAGGCATTTGTTTGGACAACCAACACTAAATACCAGACAAACTAGATGGCTGAAATTTCTGTGTGAATATGACTTTGAAATTAAGAATATAACAGACAAGGAAAATCAAGTGGCTAATGCACTCAACACGAGATCTCATGAAGTGCATGTTGCAACCATTAGCATGTACTTGAATAATCTGAAAGAAAACGTTGTTGCAACAACAACAAATTCAGATCAAAAGTATGTAAAAATAAAATAAACATTACAACAAGGTAATTTTCAGCAAAAAATTAATTCTTATGAGCTGAAAGAAGATGGAATTCTCATGTACAAAGACAAAGTATATGTGCCAAATTCCAATAATGAAAAATGCAGTTCTGAGGGAAATGGAAAATGTGCCATATGCCAGGAACTCAGGATATCAAAAGACAATTGCAGATGTAAGAATCCAATACTTTTGGCCACAAATGAAGAAGGAAGTGACTAATTACAGAGCCAGATGTCTAGAATTCCTGAATGGAAGTGAGAAGTTGTCACAATTGATTTCATTACAAAGATTCCCAAAACAATGAAGCAACATGATTCCATCATGGTGGTAGTGGATAAGTTGACTAAAGAAGGACATTTTATTTGGATGAAGACTACACACAAGACAACAAATATTGTAGAAATATATATGAAAGAAGTTGCTAGGTGTTAGAAAAACAGGATCACAGAGCAATAAAATAAAAAAAATGTGGAAATAAAACACAAAAAATACACAATACAATAGAGACACATATATACATGGTTCATCCAGTGTGGGCTACGTCCACTAGAGAAATTTCCAGGTCCTTCCTTTTTATTATCTAACAAAATGAAGGGATACAACCTATAACACACCCGCTGTAACTTCCTCCTATTTCTCTCACAATCTTGTAAATGTGTTGAACTTGCACATAATAGATCTAGCTAAACAATAATACACACATTTGCAGAGATAATTTGAGAAAGAAGAAGAAGGAGAGAAAGAATAGAAGAATTCTCATGAACCGTTATGAATAATGAATAATTTACACATGATATACTTTGTATAACTCAATGAGTGTGCACTGGAGGATAACCAATGTGCCATAGTGGTGGTCTAGAGTGATCTGGACACACACCAACAGTTACGAGAGTGAACTTCCACCTAGTCTAGTCTCTCAGGCAGTTACAGGAGTGAACTGCCACCTAGTTGAGTTAACTAGTCAACTAGTCTTTAGTTAACTGACTGAACATAGAGTAGTGAGGAGTTAACTCAGGGAATCATGGGTAATGTTCTATTTTGGTGATGATACCAAGGCAAGGTCGAATTAGCATGGTGATTATCCCAATGTTGCATGGTGACAAAACCAATGCAACATCTAAACTCAACGCAACTAGTCAAACTGAAGTGTCAACTGAAATATAATATTCTCTAGGTGGAATATTCTCCCGTAAAATATAGGAGATTGGATAATGACTAATTATGACTAATAAACTAGGAAAAACCTTAGGAAAAATAAATCCTAGGTGTGTGTGAAGTAACTCCAACACCCCCCGCGAACATCACTATGGTGAAAATAAAGAATGGGTCCCGACAACGAGGCCATGTTAGGTACCCAAATACAAAAGATACGCTGAAATAAAGTGAGGAAAGAGGGAAAACCTCATGGGAAAACCCACCCCTCAAGGTACAATGTATGTAAAAAGAAGAACTGCAAGTTCTAGGCAACTTTGTCCTTCACTCCAAGACGACTTCGCAGAGAATGAAACTCTTGCTCAGTGAAGGTCTTGGTGAAGATGTTTGTCGTCTGTTCTGCTGAAGGACATAACTGTAAGTTGATGATACCCTTGTGTACTAAGTTCCTGATGTAGTGCATGTGGATCTCGATGTGCTTCATCCACTGCCTCTGAAATGGATCTCTGTAGAACTGCAAAGTTCTCTGGTTTTCACACTAGATGACGATCGACTGATGAAATTGAATGCCCAACTCAGTGAGAAAATGTTGTAGCCACATAGCCTAAATGGTTATGTTAACTGCCCATCTGTACTCTGCCTCAACTGAAGATAGAGAAATGGCAGCTTTCTTCTTGTTCGATCAACAGATAGGTCTGGAACCAAGACCGAGTGAGTAACCATATGTGGACTTTCGATCAGTGATATTGCCATCCCAGTCGGAATCAGTAAACCCGATGAGATCTAATGTAGAGTCTACTGCATAATGAATCCCAAAGGTGATGGTGCCTTGTATGTATCAAAGGATACACTTTGAAGCCTTCCAATGTAGCTCATGTAGCTCCTGCATGAACCTGGAAACTACACCAACTCTATATGAGAGGTCTAGTCTGGAGTGTGTGAGATACAACAAGCTCCCCACTAGTTGTCTGTATAGTATGATGTCAACTAGTGGAGTCTCCCCGCCATCCTCAAGTTTGACTCCTGATAGGAAAAGATTCAGAGCAGACTTGCAATCTGTCATGTGAAATCTCTCAAGGAGATCTCGTGCATAATTGGCCTAAGACAGTTTGATGCTCGATGCATCCTGATTAATATCGAGTCCAAGGAAGAAGTGTAGCGGAACCATGTCCGCCATCAAAAACCTTTCATGTAGAATCCTCTTGAATGCAACAATTGCTGAAGTCGAGAACCCGGTGATCAACAAATCATCGACATACAAAACTAAAAGTAGAAGTGAGTCAACCATCCTGAGCATGTAGACATTCGGGTCTAATTTACAATGTATAAAGTTTTGTGACAATAGGTAGGAATCCATCTTGGAATACCATGCCCTCGGAGCCTGCTTGAAGCCATAAAGTGATTTCTTCATTCGACAGACCAAAGATGAGTCCTGCATAAATCCCTGGGGATGCTCCATATAGATCTTCTTAGAGATATCACTGCGAAGAAATACATTCTTCACGTCCATCTGATGAACTTCCCATCCCTTGGCTTCCACAATGGAAAGTGCCAATTGTATGAAATTCGTCTTTGCTACTGGAGTGAAGGTCTCATCATAGTCAATACCATGCACCTGTTGAAAGCCTTTGGCAACAAGCCTAGCTTTGTATCTTCTAATCTGTCCATCCACTACGCTCTTGGTTCTGTAGACCCATCTAAATTTGACAAGTTTCCTCCCATAAGGAAGGGGAACCAGATCCCAATTTTGGTTCTCGAGGAGGGAGTTGTACTCCTTCTGCATGATGGATTCCCAAAAGTGATTTCCAACAGCCTCGCGATAAGACTGTGGATCTTAAGACTGAACCAAGAAAATATGCCTGGAGGGAAATGGTTCAGTGGTAGTGAGTGCAATAGGAGGCTCCTTGAAATCAGATCGAGTCCTCCTAGTATCAGCTGGATCACCAACGAGATCCCCTGCATCCTAAAGAGTAGTTTGTGCCCACTTGGGCCTCTACTCTGTCTCTGCAACTGCATCTGGATGCTTTGACTCTGCATCTGGCTGTACTGACTCTAAATCTAAATCATCTGAGTCATCTGAATCATAACTCTCTTCTGAATAAGAGTCGACATGTGCATGCTCATCATCTCAGACAGGTGGAAGAGTGAAGGTGTCTGCATGCGACTGCTGAGGTACACGCGAGACACTTTCCTTGAATTGGATACTATGCTCAATGATGAGCTAGTTTGAGGAAAGATCAATAAGCTAATATCCCTTCACACCATCAAGGTATTCAACAAAAATACACTCAGTTCTCTAGGGATCAAGTGCCTTCCTCTTTTCAAAGGGAATCCTAGCCCATGCACGTGAACCAAAAATGCAAAAGTAGGTCACTTCCGGTTTGAGGCCTCTCCAAGCCTTGTAGGGGGTATTATCCTTGATACATCTATGGGGAGATCTGTTTTAGATGTATGTTGCACAGTTAAGTGCTTCAGCCCATAGTCTGTATGGTAGTAACTTTGCATGCAACATGCAATATGCCATCTCCTTTAGAGATCGGTTTTTCCGCTCAACAACTCCGTTTTGTTGCGGAGTATAGGGAACTGTATGTTGCAATTGAATCCCTGCCTCATGGAAAATATTATGGATCTCATGATTTACATACTCTTCCCCATTATCAGTTTGGAGAAATTTTATCTTCTTTCCGGACTGTGTCTCAACCAGGGCTTTGAAATCTTTGAGGTGTTGAAAGACCTCAGATTTTTTCTTGAGAAAGTAGATCCATGTAAAACGTGAGAAATCGTCAACAAAAATGAGAACAAACCTCTCTTTGTTGATTGATGGATGCGGAAAAGGACCCATGAGGTCACTATGGATCAGATATAAAGGCGAGAAGGCTCTCTGAGACTTTCCCTTGTCGATTTTCTCTTGAGGGTGTTTCCTGAGAACACATCCATCACACACTCCCTTGGAGAAATGGATGTTTGGTAGACCATCAACCAATATTTGCTTGCTAAGATGTTGCATGTATTTGAAATTCAAATGTCCAAACCTTTCATGCCATATACTACTACTTTTGTCAGCATGAGTAAGCAGTAAATCAAAATCAGGTTCAATGAATTCAGAAAATCTATACAATCTAGACTAATGATTTACCTCACCGGTAGCAACCCTGGAGTTGGTTTGCATGTCGTAGATGTCCACGATATTTGGTGTGAATATGGATTTATTTCGATTTCTGTAATTCTTCATTTGATACACAGAGAGAAGGTTGACATAAAGTTTTGGAACGTGCAACACATTCTCGAAGCTTCCATTGGTGAGTTCAATCCTTCCTTTGTCGATGAATTTGATAGAAGAGTTGTCCCTCATCAAAATATGAGAAAATTTGCATGCATCCAATGAAGAATATACTTCTTCTGATCCAACCATGTGATGTGATGCTCCTGAATCAATGACCCAAGCATCATGAGAGGAGTTTATGGCAATCAAGGCATGGCTAGAATTTCCTTTCTTGGAATTCAGATCTTCTGGCTTCTTCTTCTTTGCACCCTCGGGGATGCGATCTCCAAGGTTTTTTTGATGAAGTATTTGAGACATCAGATATATTTTTTTTTTCATGCATGCGGATTCTGAATGTAATCCATTGTGAAAATATGTGCATTTCTGCCCTTTTCTTCCCTTTTCCCCTTTGGATTCAGAGGCATTGATTAAAGGTTTTATGTACCCTTTCTTCTTCGCATATGCATGAGATTTCTGTTTATCTTTATCTTTAGATTTCTGATATTTGTGGCTGCCATCATGCACAGTGAGTGCATGCTCCCTTGGGCCTTTGATTGTACCCATGTTGATGAGCTTGGTTTGATCTTATGTCATGGATTCGATAAATTCCTCAAGAGAAGGCATCTTCCAGGTGGCTCTAGAGGCGAATCTGACAGTACGGAATGTGGATACAAATACAGAGAATTTAGGACCAAGCTTGGAGAGAATGGTGAGAACCATTTGTTTCTCCTCCTTTGATTGATCAACCCTGCAAGCTTTGAGTTGCGACAATAAATCCTTGAATTTTGTAAAGAAATCTTGGATATTATCGAATCTTTTTGGATCTAATGTGAGCAGCTCCACCTCCAGCATGTGTCCCCTCATCTCATCCTATTTTCCAAAGAGCCCTTCCAAGGTGGTCCAGGCTTCATTGGGAGTCTTACAGGAAGATATATGAAAAAAGAGATCGAGAGAAATAAGACTGAAAATTGTTCCAAGTGCCACATCCATGCGATTTAAATAATTGGATTTTTCTATGGCTGATGTCATTTCTGTATATGTATTTAAGTTTAACCTGTACAACTCTCTGGTTCAGAGATGTATGGATATTTTATCCTTCCATGCAAAATAGTTGTAAGCTGTAAGAATAAATTCTTTTTGGAAATCCATCTTTCCGCTGTCTTCAATCTTTTGTACCTGCAAAAATTTTTGGTGTAGCTTTTGCTTAGCAGTCTGTCGGATCTGATACCATGTAAATGTGTTGAACCTACACATAATATATCTAGCTAAACAATAATACACACATTTTCAGAGAGAATTTGAGAAAGAAGAAGAAGGAGAGAGAGAATATAAGAATTCTCATTAACCGTTATGAATAATGAATAATTTACACATGATATACTCTGTATAAATCAATGAGTACGCACTGGAGGAGAACTAATGTGCCATAGTGGTGGTCTAGAGTGATGTGGACACACACCAACAGTTATGGGAGTGAACTCCCACCTAGTCTAGTCTCTCAGGCAGTTACGGGAGTGGACTACCACCTAGTTGAGTTAACTAGTCAACTAGTCTTTAGTTAACTGACTGAAAAAAGAGTAGTGAGGAGTTAACTTAGGGAATTAAGGGTAATGTTCTAGTCTAGTGATGATACCAAGGCAAGGTCGAATTAGCATGGTGATGATCCCAATGTTGCATGGTGACAAAGCCAATGCAACATCTAAACTCAACTCAACTAGTCAAACTGAAGTGTCAACTGAAAGAGAATATTCTCCAGGTGGAATATTCTCCCCTAAAATATAGGAGACTGAATAATGACTAATTATGACTAATAAACAAGGAAAAACATTAGGAAAAAGAAATCCTAGGTGTGTGTGAAGTAACTCCAACAAATCTCTTATCTCAGAATACAATATTTTCCATAACACACAACCATAATACAATTCCCTCATAAAAGAGGGTTTCCTTCTAGGGGAAAAAAACCATAACATAACTTCTACTGTCATATCTACAACCTTATAATGAATGATCTAGATTGACTATGGAATTATAATATTTGAATTTCAAAAAAACAAATTCTTTTGGCCCCCTCATGGTCGGGTGGGCGAGGGGAGGGGGCATGAATTGTGTATCCTGTAGTTTCTTTGACCTGCATATGAATTAGGAAGATAATCGGGCTCCACAACTAACACTAGGCTACATGGAGTGCTTGAGGAAATAGTTTCAGATAGAGATCTAAAGTTCACTTCCAATTTTTGAAAATATTTGTTCAATGGATTTGGAAAAAATTTAAATATTAGTACAATGTATCATCCAGAGTCAGATGGGAAAACAAAGAGGACGAACATGATAATTGAGGACATGCTTAGAATTTATGTAATGGATCAACCATCAAAGTGGAAATATTATATTCATTTAGTTGAATTTTCCTACAACAATGGGTATCAGGCGTCATTGAAAATGAGTCCGTTTGAAACATTGTATGGAAGAAAATGTAACACTCCAGTGAGTTGGGATAATCCAACAGACAAAGCAATTGTTGGGCTAGAATTGTTAATGGAAATGGAAGAACATATGGCAAAGATGAAGCATAATTTAAAGGTTTCTTGTGATGGGAAAAATAGTTATGTAGACAAGAATAGAGTGTTCAAAGATTTTAAAGTGGGAGAACATGTGTTCTTAAAAGTGAAGGTGAAAAGAAGTTCACTAAGATTAGAAATTTGTCCAAAGTTGGCAGCGAGATATTATGGGCCTTTTGAAATATTAGAAAAGATAGGGCCAGTTGCATACATGCTAACATTTACTGCATTCATGATAGTGCATAATGTATTTAATGTATCATTATTAAATAAGTATGTTCTTGAACCTAGCCACATCATTGATTGGAATGTGATCGAGGTGGAAAATGAAGGGAATTCCTGGGTGGAACTAGTACGCATCCTAGACCGGAAAGTCAAAGTGCTCAGGAAAAAACCCATAGGGATGGTAAAGGTTCAATGGAACTACTATGATCTTGAAGATGGTATGTGGGAGCATGAAGAAAACATGTGGGAGGAATACCCACAATTTTTTGACAATTTTGAAGAAAATAGAATGTAAGACTCCATTTTGAGCAGCTAGAGTTCCAGAACCACATCTCAGAGTCCTAGCCAAATGCACTGGGGGCCCTGATAAAAGAATAACTCATTTATTGGGTTAGCCCTGATAAACCTATGGTACATCCCTTGGGTTAGATCTGATAAACAAATGATGCATTCCTTGGGTTAGTGAGTTGAGAGGAACATGAGACTATGGTTGGGTTGCTGCCGAAGTTGTAAAATTGCAGAATTTTATTTTCCAAGTATTGTGATGTAAGTTCATGTATGTATGTATATCGACATAGTGTGCACCGGGGATGATGCACAATTGTAGGAGAGGGGGAATGTAATATCCCCACTGTAATCCCCAATTTAATTAATGTTTAATGTAGATATAATGTGTGGCTACAATCAAAGCCATGTAATATGCGAATTGTATTTCTATGTTTTGATAATAAAAGAATGTGATGCAAGCTGCTAAGGGAACATGGATAAGATATGGCAACTGAATTAATTCACAAGAGAGGGGAGGGTCTAGGATAATGGCCGAGAGGGGGTTCAATGGGGAATTACCCATGTATATTAATTCAATCCATTTTCCTAAATTTGATATATGAACCTTCCAATTTATGTTTGAGAGTTACCAAAGCCAATCATTAAATACATGTAAGAGGGTGTGTGTGAGTGGTTACATCCCAAATTTATTGGGAAAATAGGGGTTGAGTACAATCAACTTGGGGATAAGTGTGCGTCAAGAAAGACAAGCCAAAGGGAGGAAATGTGTATGGGTTTGACCAACAATTTTGCACATGGATGTTTTTTGCATGAGGAACAAGTAGAGAGAAAGAAAGAGAGCTTGGAGCTGGTGCAACCATGGAGGGAAAATTCTAGAGCATGATGGATCATATCTGAAGCATTTTGGAGCTGAAAACTGAAGAACCAAGTTGTAAGGACTAAAGAGTGAACTCCTGGGTGAGTTTCACTAAAACAATAAATGTTTGTTGTTGTTTGCTGATACTTTCCTAGTAGTAGGTTCCCTTGAGTTTCCAGTTAAGAGATTCCTAGCTACTTGTGCCAGAGAGACCTTGATAAATAAATGGGATGCCTGAGGGACTGATATTAGTGAAGGGGTACATTCCTTGGGTTGGGCAGGTCAAGAGGAAGAGAACTGGTGGAAAATTGGGACAACTGTAGGAAGATATCAGTGGGTTGTGAGTTTTTTGAGCTGTGAGTGGACAATGAGAGACCACCCTCTTTTGTGGATTACTAGCCTTAGCTCAGGGGTGACTGACTGTTGAGATTTGGAACAATTAGTCCATGGTTGGATGGAATGTCCGTCCTAAGGAGGTGGTTTCAAATCATAATTGAAAGATGAGTGTTTTATCTTGTTGCTATGTTATTTCATGAGTTTATTTGCTATGCATGAACTCTGTGTATTTAAGAATGACTTATATGCTGTTGTGTGAATTATTAAACTGCATTCATGTTATTTTGGTATGTTGTAGATGCATCTATTTTATGGTTATAAACAATAGCTAAATATGGTTGTTATTTTGTAGTAGAAAGATACAAAAAATCAATTAGTTGTAAAGGAAATTTATTTAGTTAATAGAAATTTATTTTTTATGAGTTATTCCACACTGTAAAGTCCCTTGGTTGGGCTAGGGGACGTTACAATAATGAGACACTTTGTGGACACTTTGGAGTTCCAATGATGGTTATGTCAGAATCTCATTTTATCAATTTCATAGATAATGGAACACTTCATGGACTCTCTTGAGTTCCCATGATGGTTATGTCAAGATCCCATTAACATTATACCACATTTTGAACTATATGTTTGATTTTATTCTTATTTTAGGTATTTTTGCATTTGCTAAAGAGCTTGTGAAGACATCTTGCAAAATTTAGAAACTGGGTATTTACAATTTTTGGTATGAGGATGCATTACATTGAAACTTATGCAGCTACATAAATTCACACAAACCCAACTCACCATTTGGAAGAAATAACTTGTTGATCAGACTCTTGTGGTAATGGGATCATTAACCTTATTGAGAACATAATTGTCACTGAGAATATAATTGGGAAAATCAATATTTGGTAGATCAAATGGATATGTTTTTCAAACATGTTTCTAGGGTATATTCTCCTATGAATCTAGTTTACAACCCAATTGGAATCAATTCATTTAGAAATTGCATGAGAAAGTTATGCCCTAAATATTCACTGCCTATCCTATATTTGCATCGCTAAAATTCTGTTTCATATACTATTCATTGCTTTATTTGACACATCAATTCTTTATGTTTATAATTTTTTTTTATATTGGAGATACCTACACAAATCTACTTTCATCTCCAATTGGAATCAAATCAATACGTCATCAAACAAAACAATTATACCCAAAATCGTGACTGTTGGTCTAGGATCAAACTCAAAATTAGCTGTCATATAGGTTGTTCCTCAACATTTTTGACACATCATTTCAAATAATTTTTAAACTTGTTTCTATTGGTGATATTACTATGAATCTACTTTAATATGGCTTTGGAAGTACTCCAATTGGACATGAAATGAAAATTTTATCAAAAAAATATTGTCGAGTAGTCTAGGTTGGCCACCACTCTCAACATGTAAAATTTGAAATTTTCTTTGTTTTTTTGGGTTTGTTTTATATGCATTACTTGTAATTATTTTTTGTGTGTATTGGAAGAAGAAAGTACTCAAGTGGATCTATATTTAGATGTTTTTTGTAACCATTTGATAATATCTTATCCTCAAGTGGATCTGTATTTAGATATTTGTTTCAAGCAAGCTCATGTATAAAAGAGAGTGTCACCTCCATTCCAAAGGAGAGGACTCTTGGAGCATATGTCCAAATTATGATGGAGTGAATAAAAAATCTTGAGAAGTTATTCCATATGGATTGTAAGTTTATAGTTTCATTGTGTTTTATGATTTGATATAGCTTATGATGTTGTAGCTTAGTTCACTACCTTGTTCATGGGAGAATTGAGCTCACTCCAAACGGATCATGGTAGTATTTTCCTTTATGCAAGTATGGTGTGTTTTATGTTTTCATTTGATTTCATTTATTTTCTAAAATTCATTCATTCGATTCTCTATATACCAAACATAACAATGTTGTATAAACGTTCAATTTGAACACAATCTGATTTACAACCAAAGAGAATATAGAATAAGAAATATTCAATGATGGATGAAGTGTGGTGTGTTTCCTTTTCACAATGCCATTTCAATTTGTATATTAGTGATGTAATTCCTTTTCTTAGAATCATATAATTAGATAAACTAATGCAAGTTAAGAATTCGTAGCTTTCACATATGGTGCATGACATCTCATAAGTTTACAAACTACAGATTGATAATTAAATGAAACATGATTTAGATTTCAAATGTGGTATATAAATTGACTATCAACTATTATACCTATAAGAGGCCAATATTTTTGGCATGGTATGAAGAGAGATGTCATATATTATTTTTCCAGATGCATGGAATGTCAGAAGGAAAAGGATGAGCACAAACATCCAGCGGGATTGTTGTAGCCATTGCCAATTATTGAATGGAAATGGGAAGCTGTTACTATCAATTTCATTATCAAATTTCCCAAGACATCAAGGCAACATGATTCCATGATGGTAGTGGTGGAAAAGCTTGCAAAGGTGTCCCATTTCATTCCTGTAAAAGTAACTCATAAGACAAACAATATTGCAGAAATTTACATGAAATAAATTGCTAGGCTACATGGTGTGCCTAAGGCAATAGTGTCGGACCAAGATTCCAAGTTCACTTCCAATTTTTGGAAGGGGTTATTTAAAGGATTTGGGACCAATTTGAATTTCAATACAACATATCACCTAGAGTAAGACGGGAAAACATAGAGAATTAACTGGATAGTTGAAGATATGTTGAGAATGTATGTAATGGACTAGCCTTCTAGGTGTTAGAACTATATCCAATTAGTTGAGTTTTCTTACAATAATGGGTATCAGGAATCATTGAATATGAGCCCATTTGAAGCATTGTATGGAAGAAAATGAAACACACTAGTAATTTGGGATAACCCATGAGACAAAGTCGTGATTGGGTTAGAATTGTTAAAGGAAATGGAAGAACAAATGGTAAAGATCAGATAGAATTTGAAAGTTGCACAAGACAGAAAGAAGAGTTATGAAAATAAAAGAAGAACACACAGAGAATTCAAAGTAAGAGAGCATGTATTTTTAAAATTTAAAGCCAAGAAAATCTCACTGAAATTGGGAAGTTGCTCAAATTTGGTAGTGAGATACCGTGGGTTGTTTGAATTCCTAGAAAGAGTAGGCGCAATTTCATACATGCTAGCATTACTTTCATCCATGAGAATTTATAATGTGTTCCATGTGTCTTTATTGAAAAAATATGTGCCTAATCCTAATCATGCGATTGATTAGAATGTGATCTAGGTGGAACCACTGTGCATCCTGGTCCAGAAAGTCAAAGTTCTCAAGAACAAAGCCATCAACTTGGTAAAGGTTCAATGGACCTTCTATGGTCCTGAAGACGCTACGTCGGAGCATGAGGAAGCCATGCGGGAAGCATAAATGCAATATTTTTGAAAGTTTTGAAGAAAATTGAATGTACATTTGTACATAAGCGAATGAAGACTCCATTTTTGTAGTTGGAGTTACTCGAGCCACAAATTTGAGATTTTTTGTCCAAACAATGTGCAAGTTGAGGGGGAAAGAGAGTTGTTGGTTGAAATTGTTGCTTGAGCCATTAAGTTGCATAATTATCAAGTATTTTGACATAATATTTTATATATTGCAATGTGTAAATTGTATGGTTATTTGCACTGAGAACAATGAAATTTTTTGGGGGAGGGGAATGTAACTTCCCAGTTTTCAAACCCCATACTAGAAATGTATATCATAAATGTAAATGTATGGCTGAGGGCCAAGTGATGTAATATGTAAATGATGTAAATTGAATATAATAAATAAAATGTATTTCCAACTGCAAATGGACACAAACACAGATTTGGAGGTCGAGTTTCCACAAGAGAGGGAAGGGGTCCAAGGGGGAGAGTTAGCCATGTCTATTAAACCCAAATCCTTTTCTTTCTAAATTATCCTTACCATGAACCTTCCATTATTTGTAGAGTGTTCTAGAGCCCAATCATTGAATTCATGTAAGAGGGTGGGTGTGAGAAGTCACATCCTATAATTATTGATAGCATGGGGGACGAGTACAATCAGCTTGAGGAAGAGTCAAAGTCAACCAAGCAAGAGAAAGAGATGAAATTCATATGGGTGGAGGAGCAGAATTAGACATTCACGTTTTTGCATGCAGAGCATATCTTACATGGATATTTTTGGACAACAAGAGAGTTTTAAGTGTCGAATCTTGAAGGTAGCCATAGTGGGCATGTATGGTAGCTGTTTGGAGTTGTAATTTCATGGGAAGAGAGGCTGTGGTCCTGTGACCAATATTCTGTTTGAAAACTATCAAGAGGAGTAAGCATTTTGTTGTTGTGCAAATTCCTGTTGTAGCTGTAGAATTCCTGAGGTCCCAACAAAGATATTTCCTATCCAACCTATGTTGGAATCCCTGGAGGGGAGTGGGAAGGCCTAAGGGACTATGAGTAGTGAAGGGGGATCCCATCCCTTGGGTTGTGCAAGTTGTGGGGAAAATAGATGGTGGATTGAAACTAGCTTTTGGAATTGACCGTTGAGAGGGGGACATTAGTCAGCCCTAGTTACCAGTGTCTATTATGGATTCATAGCCCCAGCTCGGGGGTGACTTGCTATTAAGAATTGAAACAACAAGTCTACGGTTGGGAGGAATGTATGTCCTCTGCAACGAGTTGCATATTTTCATAAGACACGTGTTGTTATTTGTTGTGTTTATTTATGTTAAATGATGATATAGTTGCTGTGTGTTTTACTCCGAGTTATCTTAGTTAGTGATACTTGCTGTGAGTAGAATGATGCATTCAAATTTCTATTTTAGTGGTTGAATGATGTTGTATGCATTTGGTTGTTGATATGCATAGTTAATCAATTGCATTTTCATTTTTAATTAGCATGGACCATTGTATAAGATTGAATGCCACATTGTGTGTGTTATTTCCGCATTTAGAATTGGTATCAAAAAATTTATTGGGTCGTTTTAGCAGTAGCATGACCCAACTTGGGGATAGGTGCGTTACAAATGATTTTTCTTCACAAAAATATTCTGGAATTTTCTTGACCCATTCATAGAGGTTAGTTTGATCGCTGTTGGTTAAATTTGACAACAATTTCTTGTCCTTTGTTTTGTTATTCATGTGCAACTTTATCAATGGATTTCTTTATCTCCTTAGTTATTGCTTATAGGAATGTTTTATGGGTTTTTGTAAAAAACTTCTACTTTTCGTATGCAAGTGTTAGTTGGTTCCTTTTGGCCTAATTTTTCAAGTAATTCCCTGACTTCGTTTGCCACCATTCATGGATTTTCTCAACACTAAGCATCTATGCATGCAAGCAACTACTATACAATCCCAGATCATGTGCCCTTGACAATGGAACTAATGTTTTAATATATGGGTTTACACAATATAGGTTAGCAATAATGTAGTCACAAAATAATAATATACAACAAGAAATATACACGCATGCATACATAGAAGGAGGAAGACGAGAAAAGTAGTAATGGAACAAGCAACAAGTGGTATTTATTATATCATTCCTAACAACCTCTTACATCATGGATTCATGTCTATTTATACATTTGTATCATTGGAAGGTAGTTGCAACTGTCATAACTACCCGGGTCGGTTGACTGACCCAACTATCTAGCTGACCAAGCTTCACAGTCGATTGACTCTTTTACTTTTGGTCATCTCATAGGCCTAGTTGACTAGTCATTTAGGCCCTCCAATACCATGCTTGCATATTTCACTACATTTTATTATTATTATTTTTTTTTTGTACTGTGGGAATCGACAACTGGTGGTTCTCGTACTCACGTGACACGGGGTCGATCCCCGTCGGCTACCACTATAACCCCAGGTGCAACCACCCAACCCAAAAGAATGGCGCATGAGTAAATATGGGTGAGAATCGAACATGAGACTTCATTTTACAAATTTCCTTCCATTTACACGGCACTTGCCAATCCGTCTACACCCGTGCGGGCCACTACATTTTATTATTTTTCATTATGCATGCATTTAATTAATTCTAGGCCTACGTGTGATACCTTCTCTATTGGGATTATCATGGGATAATCTCTTGACAACAAAATTTAAATAATCAGTTTAATGGCTACTCATCCCATGGTTGGGATTGTTGGGCGAGGACATTGTATTTTAGAATCTGAGATTGCCTTCAGTGCTAGACCAATCTAGATATTTTTATGAGAATATCACGACATGATTCATAGTTATGTGTAGTTGGTTGAGATTGCTTGGATTGTAGGAAGGCTGCAAAGTAGAGCTAAGAAGTATTGGGCATGCTCAAGTTTAGATCAAGGTGCATGGATCTTCCTATAACTCTCAAGTCTCTAGATAAATTATAGGATAATGATACATGATAGGTAACTCTTTGGTTTAAAGCGGAATCAATGGGCATGCTATCCACTACCTTGTGGATGAATTTTCCTCTCTAGTGTATATCTTCCTAAAGAGTACATAACAAAGATAGAGTTGAAAGAAAAGAGCCTAGGCATGGAAGACATTGTGGAGAAGGAGAATTAATGAAAGAGAATGAGGAAAAAACCAAAGAGATGGATGTTGTTAAAGTTAAGGCAGACATGAGTCCAGATTCTCGATCTCTAATGCCCTTAGCGGTTCTAGGAGTCCCAACATGAGCTCTCAGAAGGGTTTTAGTAGAAGCCATAAAAGAATATTGAGCAGGAGCATGAGTAGAATCCCCAGAAAACATAGTTACCAAATTAACGACAACTATGACTTCAAAACAAGAACTCTATCCCAAAAATATTATATTTTTGGGTAAAAAACACCAAAATCAACTCCCAAATGCAAAAGTGGTGCTACAGGTAGCACCCTTTTTTGGAGGTGGTTAAAATTGTGACTAGTTTGAAATCG
>JZKD02S2055549.1:30256-42128 GCA_000966675.3 Picea glauca | reverse complement strand
TATACATTTTAAAAATGAAAGAAGGTATGAAAATTGCAGATCATTTGAATGTGTTTAATACTCTTGTATGCCAATTGAATAGTATGGATGTTAAACCCAATGATGAATATAATTCACTTATACTATTATGTTCATTACCTGAATCTTGGGATCATATAGTCACTTCCATTAGATTTAGTACAACTGGGACTCTTAAATTTGATATTGTTTTTGGAGCTTTGTTGTTTGAGGAGGTGTGAAGAAAATCGAGTATTGAAACCTCCACACTAGAGGCATTGGTGGCTAGAGGTTTTTCTAGATAAAGGTGAGATGATTCGAGTAGAATATCCAGGGCTAAGTCAACAAGAAAAAAGGGCAAGGGAATATTTTGGTACTGTAACAAATTAGGGCATCTTTAAAAATATTGTGAAAGATAGATGAGTCCAAGGAAGACTCCAAAAATGAAGCAAATGTAGTAGAATCATGTCTAGGTATGATTGATGAAGTATTAACAATTTGTAACATATCACAATTTTATAAAGAGTGGTTATTAGAATCTGGTACTTCACGCCATTTTTGTCCACATCAAAATTGGTTTTCTACATACCAAGATGTTGATGGTGGTAGCGTTCTTATGGAAAACAATGTTTCCTCTAAGAAAGTTGGGGTTCACTATATTATAATTAATATGTTTGATGGAATAGTAAGACCGTTAAAAAATGTAAGACACGTACCAGAACTAAAAAAGAGTTTAATCCCTTTAGAAATTTTTTATTCCAAAGGTTACAAATTTGCAGGTCAAGGTGGAGCACTGCAAGTGTTCAAGGGTAGTTTGGTTGTTATGAAGGCAACACAGATTGAAAATATTTATAAGTTGGAAGGAAAAATGGAAACAAGTGAAGTAGCAATGGTATTTAAGAAAGAAAGATAATCTACTTGTTTATGACATCAACAATTGGGCCATATGAACAAGAAAGGGATAGATATCCAACTACTAGTAAACCGCAATTTATTTCCAGACTTTCAATCTTTGAATTTACACAAGTTTTATATATTTGTTGGTTATAATGATGAAGTTAAGGGTTTTAGATTGTGGAATCATACTTCCCACAAAATCATCACTTGTAGAGATATGTACATGGAACAGTAAGTAATTGTTTAGGATCGTGGAGGGAGATTCGTTTGCAAACTTAGAGAATCATTGTATGGCCTAAAGTTACCCAGGAAATTATACAATATGTTTTATCCTTTCATGATGAGCCAAAATTTCTTAAGAAGTAAATATAACAATCATGTTTACTTTGGAAGTTTGAAAAATGGTACATTCATTTTCTTAGTATTATATGTTGACGATATTCTTGTTGTAATCCAAAGCATGTTTAATATTAGCGGGTTAAGGGCTCAATTGGCCAGAATGTTTCATATGAAGGATCTAGGAGCAACAAAACAAATCTTAGGCATTGGAGTACATAAAGATGAGGAAAATGGTAAGTTTTTGTTATCACAAAAAAAATATACGGAGAAGATACTAATGAGGTTTAGTATGTATATTGTGAAATCGATAAATATCCCTTTAGCTTTCCATTGTAAGTTTTCTTCAAGTTTATGTCCTAGTAGTAAGGAAGAAAATGATTGTATGTCTCATGTACCATATTCTAGTGCAGTAGTAAGGTTGATGTTTGGGATGAAATTTTCAAGAATAGATATTTCACATGCAGTTGGTGTTGTTAGTGGACACATGGAAAATCCATAGCATTGGAAATGGGTGATTCAATACCTTAGAGGAACAAGTATCATCTACAATGGTAGAAATGTTTTAAGCTATGGTTATGATTAAGGATATTTGCACAAGAAGAGACCTAGCTCAGGTTATGTCTTGTAAGAATGAAAGGATACATTGGATAAGTTTGGATAAGTATAGGATAAGGTGTTTTGTGGTGGTCGAAGCATTGTACATTTGACTAATTGTCTAGTGTATCAAAATGAGATAATGCATCATATTACTAATGGAGGTGGAGTGCTCCATACTAGAGAAAATTGTGCATACATATTCAAACCAATATCATTAGAGAAGCTACGGTGCTATGTTGTAACACACCCAACCCCTAAGTACCCTTTCTAGAGATGGGGCATCAAAATTTTTCTTACTCAAATCATTTTGAATCATCTCTCTAGGATGATTCATCCTCTTCTACTCACCCATAGATTTCTAATGACTGTTACCAGGCTCTAATTTGACCTTTGGTTTACAAGTTATGGCTTCTCAAAGTCCTTTGGACGTTCCTTGGTTGAGGGCCACGTGACTTCATCTCATTCATACTATTTATAGGTTCCTACCTCCCATAGGGATGGTCCATCCATTGTCCAAACCAATGGTGAGAGGTAATCCTCACCTAACACACAACTGGAGGGTAATTCAACATTCGACGATGAACGTCACTTTTCTTTTTTGCACACATGTACTCCGGAACCTTGAATTCCCGAAGGATCCTGAAATATCTCCACGTGGCTCCAACCTTCAAACCTTTTGACTCACCATCGACACTGTATTCCAAACCTATGGATCCCCAAAGTGTCCACTCTCGCATGGGGTGACATACTATATGTGATGACGAATATAGGTGGGTCCTGAATACTCCTACCGCCACATGGACCAAAAAGGTAATTGACAAAGATGACACACGATAAGGTAGATAGGACAGATGGATCCTATAGTGGGTGACATGTGCCACATCTTAATGGGCATGTAGGTTCAGTGAAAAGTCAGGATTAAGGTGACACTTGGCACGTCAAACGTGGGTCCATGTCACCCTGGGTGACTTCTGCATACCACATCACCCATGATTGATCACCTTCCAAGTCATTCAATTTTACGGTCATGGTGTGTCCACGTAACCCCTAGATCAACGACCTCAATTACTTCGTAACTTCGACGTTCGGGGGATTCATGGTGTGACTCCCTCCTTACTCTTGGAGTGGAAGTTTGTTGATCAGAGGCCATCGCGACAGACCCAGGGGAAGTCAAAGCTGAAGACATTTTCTCAAACTGTGTTTCACCACGTAGACCAAACCTAACACCAGGAGAACAAAATCATCGCTTGGCTGAGGCACAGTCTCAGTCTCAGGCTCGCAATAGAGTTACACAAAAAATCAACTGTGTAATCCATGGCTCTCCTCAGATTGATAGCATTCACATTGCTACGTGAGACGGTATGCGAGAACATACAAGATAGATTATCTATGGGTATCATTGGATGGCAGGTAAAATTTCTTCTCATGTCCCATCTCATTCGATCCATGGCTAGTGTTGGATGGCTTGTACACTTCATCCCATCTCATTCAATAATTGATTTTTCCCTTCAAGTTGCTTAAAATGTACATTTGTTTCCCACCAATTCAACCATGAATGCTCTTCGATAGCCATAGCTACATCCATATATATATATATAGAGGGTATTTCCATTTTGCTTTCTCTTCTCATTTCCATTTTCATATAAAATCCATTTTATTTTCTTCTTTTTCTCCAACCTTATCCTCCTATATGAGGTAGGAGAGGGGTTAAAGTGTCATTTTTAATGGAGACTTTCTTTCCTTACATTATCATTTGAAATGCACACTTTTTCCATTTCATCTCACTTTATATATATATATATATGATGGTTTGGAAGTATTTATTTTGTTGGAATTATTAAATTTATAAATGTAAGTGAGGTGGTTCATATAACGAAAAGAGTTTTTGAATTGGTGAAATGGAGAAACTTTATGAGAGAAATTTGTAGTGTTGTAAGTCTAATTGAAAGCCTTGAATAATAAATATATTGATACCTTTCCCATAGATGTTTCCTTGACACATCGTTATGGTTTTACCATGTAAATCTCGTGTGTTATCGGACATATCTATTTGTCTTTATAGTCATATTTCTTGCACTTATTATTGTGTTCAGGATCTTAAATACCAAGAAGTGGTATCAGAGTGAAGGTGTTTGGTTTGAGGAAATAAGAAGAGGAGCGACATCGTATAAACCCTATCCACAAAAACCCTAATTGTCGTTCGAGGAGAACCAAAGGAAAATAAATCAAGCGAATCAATGGAAAAACCCGTAGATGATCTGGACTTATGAGAAGAACAAAAGAAATAACAGACTGGAAGATACAGAGAACAACAACAGATATCCAATGAACTATAACTTTTATTGAATAAATAAAAAAGGTTGAAACTGTAAAACTATAGAACTGAAAACAACTTGCTCGAATTGTGGTAGCTATCTCTAAGAAGATATGTGGCTACTACGCACATTCATTTGAGAAGAATGATTACAATGAGGCTCCAGAAGCCTTTTTAACATTACTCATGAATGTAAAAACACTAGACATCCAAAAACATAACCCTAGGAGATGAAACACCAAAATTTATGTGGGCCCTGATGGGTAAGTTGGTACCTCAACTTCCCAGGGCTGTAAGTTTTGCATACAACCTCTATTTTAAGCGCTTGATAGTCCGTTGGAAAGGTATTTTTGAGAACTACACATTATGATGTAAAAATTTAACTTGGTATATAGTTTGACTATGGAAAGCCAAAAAAAAATTGTTTAGGTCCTAAAACCGACCCTGGAAGTACAGAAATATGTATTGACATGAAAACTTCCAAAATAAGCAAGTCGGATTAGGTGGGTCGCCACCAATATTCACCTAGAAGCTGTGTAGGGCTTCAGATGGCCCCAGTGTGTAGAACCCACAATTACAAAGAATTACAGAAGAACAGTTTGAACTAAAAATTGTCAAGAGGAGTCAGTTGGAATAGGTGGGTGACCACCAATATCCACCTGGATTAGTATTCCCCCATTAGGAAGCAATGGTCTCCATTGCATTGAGTGCCCCCATCAGGTGAGGAAACTTCTGATGAATTTTTCCCCAGATGAGCCACATTCCTTGGTGTAGGAGTTGGCCTTACTTAACAACCCAATAAAGTTGGATCCTCTGCTAGCGAGTACCCTTGACCCGTGTGTCCACTATCTGATCAGTGGGTGCATGCTCCATTAAGTCAAGGTTGATCTTTGTTGGTGTCAATTTTTTTGCAATCTCTAAGGTGTACAATAATGGTGGAAAATATGGTTGAAGGAGGTCCACATTTCACACTGAGTGCAAGCTAAGGAAGGGTGGGGTGTTGAGATCAAAAGCATTGCTAACCACAACCTTGGTGATAGTGTAAGGCCCATAGCGAAGTGGGCAGATCTTCTGATGGGACATTGTAAGGCATTCTTTTTGCAAATGTAACCAGAACTTGTCACCCACCTTAAAATGGTGTGGTGCACAATGTTGATCATGGTGCTACTTGTACTTAGCATTAACTTTATGCAAAATCTCATGGACCGGTTGGCGGATTTTTTGAATCCGCTCAATGAATCTGGTGGATTTGTCGGCCTCAAACTAAACATGGGAAGATTTTTCCTGTGTGGTTGCAAGAGGTAGTGCAACATCAATGGGACCCAAGGGTTGGAATCTCATCCCCACCTAAAATGGGCTATGAGCAGTGGATTTATGGAGATCCTTGTTGTAGTTTTGTTAAACATAGGGAAGACTCGCATCCCATGTACACAGATGCTTAGATTTGTACATGCGTAGGATTTGCACAATCATCTGATTGGCGGCCTCTATCTGCCCATCGGTTTGGTGGTGGAAAGCAGTGGATTTATTGATCTCAGTGTCCAACAGTGACCAGAGACTCGACCAAAATGTGTTGAGAACCCTGTTGTCCCGATCTGAGGTGATGGTCTATGGTATCCCAAAATGGACCCACACCCATTTGAAGAACAACTTGGTAGTATATTTCACTATGATGCTCTTCTTGCAGGCTATGATAATGACCATCTTCAAAAATCAATCAACCACCACAAATAGAAAATCATTTATGTGCTTGGTGGATGGAAGGCTAGGCATGTAATCCATTGAGATGGTTCCCCAAGGCCTCTTAGGAGTAGGAAGACAGGTGTATAATCCTTGTTTTTTTATGGATGGCTTGGAAATGACACATTCAGTGCAAGATATGATATACTTGTTGATGTCTTCTCAAAGTTTTGGCCAATAAAAATGTTTTTGTAGAGCAACCACAATTTGCTCCACCCCAAAATGTCTTGCCATCCAACTGTAGTGATCCTTCCAAATCAACTTTGCACGCTCACTTGTGGGAACACAGAGGTGTCCCAAATGGCATAACAATCCATCCTAGATGTGAAAATCAGTTACATTCACTCTTGTACCCAAGATATGATAGGTGGTGGCTAAGTTAGGGTCACACTGACAAAGTTGGGGCCACTCAGATGCCTCATGCCCATAGGAATGGAGCATTGTGGTGAGGGAAACAACGAGAAGGTGACTGAGGAAGTCAACAACATGATTTGTGCTCCATATTTTATACTTAATATTGATATGGAATTGTTATAAGTATGTGGACCACTTTTGATGGTGGTTGTTCTACAATGTCCCTTATGTCTTTATGAACTACAGAGGCTTGTGATGAGTGTGGATGACTGTCTCCTTTTCCATAATGTAATGTTTCCATTGACAATAGGATTGCGCAATGGAATATATTTCTTTGTCATAGGTGGGGTATTTTCGGACAGTATCTGAGAGTGTCTCACTATGGTATGCTATTGGATGACCATGCTAAGTGAGAACTGCACCTACAACATAGTATAAGGCATCAGTCTCAATATCGAATGGTTTCTGTAGATAGGGTAAGAAGAGTACTGAAGTTGAGAACAAGTGATGCTTCATATCATCAAATGATTGTTTTTGTGCCTTCCCCCATGAGAAATTTTCCTTAACACCGCACTTGGTTACTTGGTTGAGGGCCCATGCAATATGGGAGAATCCCAACACGGACCTTCAATAGAAGTTAGCAAGTCCAAAGAAGCTTCGAAGCTCGGTTAGTGTGGTCAAGGCTGGCCAGTCACAAATGATTTGGATCTTAGCTCGATCCACATGTACCCCATGGTCATCAACAATGTAGCCCAAGTATTAGAGCTTGTTCATGCCAAATGAGCATTTTTTCAAGATGGCATATATTTTGTGTTGCCACAGAGTGCCCAAAACCTTTTGACTATGTTACATGTGCTCCTCCAAAGATATGTTGAAGATGAGGATGTCATCTAGATATAGCACCAAAAAATATTTGGTGAAGGGTCTCATTACAGCATCCACCAATATCATGAAAGTTGTTGGTGCATTTGTTAAGCTAAAAGGCATGACCATCCATTCAAAGATAGCTTCTTTAGATTTGAAAGTTATCTTCCATACATTAGTTGGTTCAATGGGAACCTGGTGGTAGCTAGATTTTAGGTCAATCTTGTTGAATAAATTTTCCCCCTTGAGTTGATCAATAAGGTCATCGATTCAAGGAATTGGGTATCGGTTCCTGACTTTGATTTTGGTTAATTCTCTATAATCAATGTAGAGCCATCAGGTCCCATATTTCTTTTGCACTAGTGTAATTGAGCTTCTGCAAGGGGAGGAGTTGGGTCGGATGTGCCTCTTTTGAAGTAGCTTTTGGATCTGTCACTTGATTTCTTCACTTTCCATCAGCGAGTGACGACAAACTGGTCCATTAGGTAGCGGTGCACCGGGGGTTAGATCAATTGGATGCTTGACTTGGCAGTGCATCGGTACCCCAGTGGGTGAGGAGAAGATGTCTCTATACTCTTCCACTATATCATACACTTTCTTATGTTGTAAAGAGAGGCTCTATGTAGAGGTCATAGATGTGGAAACAACCTTTTTCTTACTGTGAGCACGGATCACAAAGAAGACGAAATTCTCGGTCTGTGAAATGACCTTATTGCATTGCTTAGAAAAGATTAAAGAAATAGTGGTAGGCGATGCTACCTCTGGTATCCTATACAATTGTCTACCCAAAGTAATAATAACATTGAGGGGTCTAGAATCATACACAACATGTCGCTTCCATAAATATGGTTGGCCTAAAATAACATAACAAACTTTAAGGAAATAAATATCACACAATGCCTCATCTTTGAAGGGCTTGATGCTATAGGGAAAACGACATTGTTGGATGATGCGCATATCTCATCCTTGGTGAAGCCAACCGATGGTGTAGAGCTATGGGTACAATGTTATCGGCAGGTCCAGCCACTTGACAATATTTTCTTAAATCAGTTTCTTTTGACCATCGCTCACTACTACATTGGGCGGAAATTACGCCGAAATATTATGACGGTTTAAAATTTTGTTGCAATTTTTTTCCTTTCTTTGGACTATTTTTTTTTTTTTCGGGGTCCAGTTGTTTGTCACTCTAGCGACCAACATTCCACATTGGTTGTTATAGCGACTAACTTTCGTCGCTAGAGAGACCAACCATGTGTTAGTCTCTATAGCAACAAACTTTAGTCGTTATAATGACCAACTATGGCACGTGTGAGAATCCAATGATCATTGACTTATTGTTTGGTCAACTTGACCGAATGCATCGGAAGACCAGCGAAATCAATCCTATATATATCTCAGTTAAGACAAATTTTCTATAGTTACAACAATAATTTTCTACAGTTGCGATAATCAATTGGGTGTTCTGATGCAATGGTGTTCTATCTTTTTATGAAATCTTGATTTTAATTCTCTTTCAAGAAGAGAAACATTGAATTGATCAGACTCTACATAGCTGAGATTTTGAAGGTCAGGACTTAAAATTTGTTTGTGTGATTTAGTAATTTGGTAGTATTGAACTATTTTATGGTTTATTTTCACCCCTTAAATCATATTTTATGGTTTATTTTAACTCCTTAGAAAGATTTTATGGTTTATCCACTTTTGATAGACTAAAAAGATTATTGATTCAACTACAATCACTCTAATTAGATTCAATCATTCTAATTTTGTTCTTATATTTCATGGAACTTCTTGAATATCGAAGTGTCCTTGCCGTAGTAAATTTACATTTAGGGATTCCTCCTTGAGTTGGAAAATAACCAACTAGAAGTGAAGAGTAGTGGATTTTGTGGTGATATTGGGCATCAGTACTCTTGTGTATCCCTAAATCTACCCTAATTTTTATTAGGGACTTAATATTGTATAGTGTGATTTTGGGTGATAATAGATCTACCTCCTCTTATTAATGGAATATTGTGATTTTGGGGATGAATCAAAGTATGAGGCTTTAAACTTGGACAGTAAAATATGTATAGTGTACCGTTTATCATTACCATGCCAAGGAATTGCTTGCCAGCTTTGATTGGTTGTCTTCAAAATAATTTTCTTTACATCATCATTTTTTATGCGAATTAAAGTTGCCTTTACGCTTCTTATGTCATGATTTATTTTTCTCCCCAAACTCTTTCTTTCACTTCTATCAATTTTGTTCCTCAATTTTGACAACATAATAGTAGGTGGATCGCAACAAAGAGATTATTAGAAGATTCATTTATGTTTGGATGTTTATGTGTAGGTCAATGTCTTGTTTTAGAACCAATTGTCATTTAAATTCCCAAATAACCAGTTTTGTACGTTGGATATGAAATGCATTGGTTTCATGCTTTGTTCCTTATTTTTTCTAGCTGATTTTAGGTTTCATGCTTTGTCCCTTTTTTTTTTTGAACATGCTGTATAATTTTCATTACAAATATCTAAATATATACCAAATTATTTGAATAGAATTGTATATTGTACTTATAATGTTTCAATGGATTTGTTGTAATAGGTAATTACAATGTCAACTCTAGATGAGAAAAGAGATCTTGTTATGTTAAAGCAGAAAATGGTGATTCATGGTGATGGGAAATGTTATTTCCCGTGTTGTGAATGCAGGAGTTTTAATGTATGAATACTACCTTTAAAAATAGTTGAAAAACATTATAGGGAGAATGGTCACGTTGAAGGGGGCAATGAATATCGTCCCATGGTAAGTAATTAGTGATTATAGATCTTTAAGGGTATTATACATTAATTGTTTTTTTTTTTAATTTATCTTTCAAAATAACATTTGTGATATACTTTAACTGTATTGTATTTCTTCTATTGTTTTTATTAAAGAAAAATCATCCTAAGAATGTGATGTCGCCTAGTAGGAGACGTTTTCATAGAGATAATACTGAAGAACAAGTTGAACTTCATCGTGTGGATAATGATGCTCACGTTATTCCTATGGAAAATGATGATATTAGTAATACTGTTGATGATGATAGGACAAATATATTGATCCAAGACATTTATAATGCTCCAATGGATGACGATGTCAAATTGGAGGAGGAAAACTTGCACGATGATAATGATGACAGTGCTAAGGGAATTGACGATGAATATATTTTGGATAAACCTATCCTTCAAAATGCCACTGAATCCCTACATGAAGGCACAAAAAAAAGTTTTCTCTCTGTTGTAATGTTGTTGGTCAAATTGAAGGTATCAAATGGTTTTTCAAACACATGTATGACACAGATCCTAAGGTAAGCAACATAATTTTACAGTTTTATGAAATTTTCAACTTTTATTTTATTTTATTTTCAGTGTCAATTGATGTCTAAATTAAGGATGCAATATTTATAATGATTAATATAATTTTCATTATTGAATTATTTTTTGTATATTGTTGTTGTAGGTTGATAGGTGAATATTTCTTACCATCACCAAATAAGTTACCTCACACATACCGAGAATTATCTGCCATTCTGAAATAAATTGGAATGGAATATCAGGCTATTGATGCATGCCCCAATGATCACATCATATATTATGGACAATAAGCATCTGAATCGAATTGCCCGCAATGTCAAATTAGTAAATATCGAACTGATCAGTTAACAAAAAAGGTGCCTCACAAGGTTCTTCACTATATTCCCATAATTCCATGCCTTCAACGACTATTTAGATGTCGAAACATAGCATAGTTTATGGATTACCATGCACGAAATATAAGTGAAGATTATGTTCTTCGAATGCTTGCAGATTGTTCTTTATATAAAAATATCAAAGAAAGATTACCAATTTTTAGAGAATAACCTCATAATTGTTGGATTACTAAGAGGGGGGGTGAATCAGTAATAACGTAATGATAATCGTTTTTCTTCAAATGTTATATCAATGTAGAATTATTATCCAATAATGAGCAGTAATAAATAAACAATCACACACATGCATAGTACACCAGTGTTTTACGTGGAAACCAAAATCGGGAGAAAACCACAGAATGTTTTTTCTTATATGTCTTGAAGAATTACATTCATTGGAAGCACCAACTTCCTTTGTTTTTAGCTGCAATTGGAAGGAGGCTCCAACCTCCTAGTTTCTCAGGCTACAACCTGGGGGAAGATCCAACTCCCCAAATCTTTGGCTACAACCAGAAGGAGGCTACAACCCCCAATGTTCTTCGTCTACAACCGGAAGGTGGCTACAACCACCTGTCCTTGCCCCATCCTGCCACCCTGAAGTAGAAGTAGAATGATGGAACCACTGTCACATTATCATTGTGAGATATACTGCTATAAACCTATACCAATAAATATGAACCATGCATCAACCTGTACCTCAACCTATAATCAACCTGTAATCAACCTGTACCATAAATAAGTGCATCAACCATGCACCAACCTGTAATCAGCCTGTACCATAAACAATTTCATCAACCATGCACCAACCTGTAATCATCTTGTACCGTAAACAAGTGCATCAACCATGCACCAACCTGTAATCAACATGTACCATAACCAAGTGCATCCAACCATGTACCAAGTATGTTAAAAATCATGTGTCAACTACTCATAAACTATGAATCATCAATATTTACCAACATCATCAACTATACACTTCATGTATGTGCCAACTCATCAACTACTGTCTCAACCATGTACTCAACATGTACCTCAACCAAAATCCCTCATCAATTTC
>JZKD02S2055549.1:7226-30246 GCA_000966675.3 Picea glauca | reverse complement strand
TGACATTGCTTTTATATGTTGCCTAATACTAACTGCACACTCTGTTTTATATTGCCACACTACTCTCACATAAATCAACCATGTATTACCATGACGTTACTTTTACATATTACTTAACCTTATTACATATTCAGTCACAATACCTTTATGCAATTCTATAGAAAATTATGTTATCCATAACATTGCAAAAATGACAGTAGCATTACTTTTCTATCATTCTGACATTACATTATGTATTACATGGTAAGGAAAATCTAATTTCAAGGGCCTTGTAATTGCATATTTCCAATCATGAATTGCCAGAACGGTAAATGATTTGCCCGAACACATAAAATGAATTGCCAGAACAGTGGAACGAATTGCCAATAAGCTAATTGCCAGAACAGTAAAATGAATCCTCAGAACACATAAAACGAATTGCCAGAACAATAAAACGAATTGTCAGACAGTAAAACGAATTGCCAGAATAGTAAAACAAATCGCCAGAACACATACAACGAATTGCCAGAACAATAAAAGGAAATGTCAGAACAGTAAAATGACTGGCCAATAAAATGACTTGCCAGACAGTAAAATGGATTGCCAGTGAAACAAATTGCCAGACAGTAAAACGATTTGCCAGAACACGAATTGCCACATTTAAAAACGCCCCCCCAGTTAAATACAAATGCCCCCATCATTACAAATGTCCTTGGACATATGAATACACCCACAGAAGTGTAACAACGCCCAATCAATATAAAAACGAGGTTCCCATACATTTATAAACGCCCATACAAAACGAAATGCCCAAACTTTTATAAACGCCTACAGAAGTTAAAAACGGCCACAACAAATGTAAAAACCCCATGGCTGAATGTTTAAAATGCCCACTGTCATTTTAAACGCCCAATGAATTTATACACCATGAAAACGAATGCGGAAGGGCCAACAAATTCCAGAAACACCCAACTAAATCCCAACCATGAAAATGAATTCTTCAACACTAGATCAACTGATCTGAGAAATAATAAAAAAAATATGCCCAACGAAAGTGCCAGAGCGAATACCATTACAAGTTTTAATTCCATAAATCCAACAATGAGATCGCCAGAACCAACATTCAGAGCATCTTAATAAACAAAAGTTTTCCAGAAACAATATCACTGTAGCATACAAGGACGAATTACAACAGCTGAAGCAACATCTTACACTAATGCATCATAATCGCTGAAGTAAATAACTAGGCAGTCTACTCTACTAAACACATGAGCATAACGTTGCCTTGTGCCCGCTTCGGATGACGTCTCGCGCTCCGTGCCACGTCCCGCGCTCCGTGCCGCTCCTGCTCGCTGACCGCAGAAATCTCACCGGTACCTCCCAGCCAATCGCTAGGGGTACTCTTCTTCCCCCTTATCCCCCCGAGCCGCAAAGGGGCCACACCAGATCCAGAGATAAGACTAGCTTCTCAGCTCGCCTCCAAGGCTGAGCTACCACTCCAATACAGCTGAGAAATTTCCAACTCCTCACAAGCAAACAATCAAGCCACAATCCAGCAGCGTAACGTTACGCTAACCGTTCATCCCCTTCTTCCTTCTTTTTCTCTTATTTTATAGAAATTTGAGACCCACCTACTTTCCTAAATCATTATTAATTTAATTTTTAATGACAATCCTCTAAAAATTCTCTGCCATCCAAGTGTCACTCATCCCTCACGTTTCTCCAAAATTTATTTTCTTTAAAAAAATTAAAAGACTTAATTCCCTCACCCCCGCTATAGTCGCTTCTAAAATTACTTCTAGGGTTCCTAGATCCCCTCTCATGCTTTTAATAACTTTCCTAAAACGAATTTGCTGATTTTAAGTAACTCCTTAATTGCTGATTCATTTTTTATTTTTACCCTATGTCCCCTACTTTCCATATTAAGTTTCCTTTATTACAAGTTTCCTTATTTCTATTATTTATTTCTCTCTTTTTATTTTTATTTTTATTTTTATTTATTTATTTATTTATTTATTTATTTTTTTCTTTTAAACCCAAAAAGATAAATGCGTTTAATAGTCTTTTCAATATATTTTTAAAATCCTAACTTTTATACTCCCACACTTTAATAATTTTATTTCTTCTTTAAAATTTAAAAACTATGGGTGTTAATTAATTTATCTCCCTCATTGCTTTACCCCCCCTTAATTTAAGAAGACTTTAACTAACACATAGGAGGGTTTTAGTTTACGCCCTTATGTTTATTTTTGTAGGATCTTTTCTTAGGGCTTATCAAAATTTTATCTTTGAGATGTTTTAAATTTAGGTTTAGATTTGAACTGGGCGACAATTCATTAGGGGAGTCGTTTTGAGAATTTCTTAAGGGGTTAAGGTCTTAGGGTCATCTAGGTTGTCTCATCATCATTATCAATGCGACGTGCCCTTCAGAATGCACTACGTGCTCCAAGGGTGCCACTCACCTCTTTTGCTTCTGTTGCGCGACGTGCCCTTCAGGATGCACCACGTGCTCCAAGGGTGCCACTCGCCAACTAGTGTTTCATTTGCGCGACGTGCCCTTCAGGATGCACCACACGCTCCAAGGGTGCCACTCGCCAACTTGACTATTTGGTAGACATCTATAACCCCTGGATTCAACACTCCGCCAAGTGAACTTGTGGGAGACTAAGGGCTCTAAGGAATAAGGCCCCCGCCTTATTGCACGCCCCTTAGAATCATCATGAGCGACTGTCACAGTCTACCCTCACGGCATCGTGGATCCTCTCGAACTAGGTAATCATTAACCTACAGTTCAAGCCATGACGGGAGTGCTAGTAGGCCGTGGCAGGGCTACTATCCACACCTCTCCCTCAACCTCTTTGGAAATCATGTGTGGCCCCTTTACTCCATATGTGAGTCTGGTCGGCAAGCTATCGTCATCCTGCATCATCAACCATCGTGTCAGAACGTCAACAACATATCATAAAATCAATATCATATCATCAAAACAAATCAATATCACCGTAAATGAATCAACTCAAATAACACACTCCCTGACTCAATCCAGAGTCCAAGGGGGTTCCACCGATGCCTCTACATCCTCAAGGTCCGAAACCCTGCACACTCAATGAAACTGAGTCAATAGCACCTGTCTACATCAAGTAGTAAAACATCATGTCGTCTATCAGAACGCATCATAATCAAGCATAAATGTATTAATATCAGAAAAGTCTAGATCAGTTGTGAGCAAGTGTCCTCAAAGAATAAGTTTTGAAAGTGCGCCAGAGTGGGATGTTCCATTTTTCCTTCCAACTTATAAATATTTTCAATCTTTGTTGCCTTCATAACAACCAAACTACCCTTGAACACTTGCAGTGCTCCACCTTGACCTGCAAATTTTTAACCTTTGGAATAAAAAATTTCTAAAGGGATTAAACTCTTTTTTAGTTCTGGTACGTGTCTTACATTTGTTAACGGTCTTACTATTCCATCAAACATATTAATTATAATATAGTGAACCCCAACTTTCTTAGAGGAAACATTGTTTTCCATAAGAACGCTACCACCATCAACATCTTGGTATGTAGAAAACCAATTTTGATGTGGACAAAAATGGCGTGAAGTACCAGAGTCTAATAACCACTCTTTATAAAATTGTGATATGTTACAAATTGTTAAGACTTCATCAATCATACCTAGACATGATTCTACTGCATTTGCTTCATTTTTGGAGTCTTCCTTGGACTCATCTAGCTTTCACAATATTTTTAAAGATGCCTTAATTTGTTACATTACCAAAATATTCCCTTGCCCTTTTTTCTTGTTGACTTAGCCCTGGATATTCTACTCGAATCATCTCACATTTATCTAGAAAACCCTCTATCCACCAATGCCTCTAGTGTGGAGGTTTCAATACTCGAGTTTCTTCACACCTCCTCAGACAACAAAGCTCCAAAAAAAATATCAAATTTAAGAGTCCCAGTTGTACTGAATCTAATGGAAGTGACTATATGATCCCAAGATTCAGGTAATGAACATAATAGTGTAAGTGAATTATCTTCATCATTGGGTTTAACACCCATACTATTCAATTGGCATACAAGAGTATTAAACACATTCAAATGATCTGCAATTTTCATACCTTCTTTCATTTTTAAAATGTATAGATGCCTGATCAAATAGATCTAATTTGTTAATGATTTTTTCAAATAAAGGCTCTCCATCATGCTCCATAAGCCTGCTATCATTTCTTCTCAAATAATGTTAAATAAGACATCATCGACAAGAAATAACTAAAATGTGTTGAGGGCTCTGGGATCTAGGTCTTCCGACTCTTCATCGGTCATAGATGCACTTTTCTCTCTCTTTTCATCTAAAGCCTTATGCAACCCTTGTTGTACTAACAGATATTTAATTTTAAGTTTTCACAATTCGAATATTATTTTACCATTGAATTTTTCGACCTCGAATTTAGTATTTGTCTTATTTACCATTATTTTTTTAATTCTGAACCCAACATATTGGAACCTTTGCATGTGGAATAAAAGGAACTGTGTGGATCCTCCATTGTTCGTCGGTTACCTCCAACACCAAACTACTTTGCAATTGTGCAACCTCTTCTTTCTCTACAGTCGATCCACTCTGCAAACCAACAAACCCTCTAAAATTGGTTGGATACACAAACCAACAAACCATAGTGACTTTTCAATTTCCTCCATTCTCAACCACACCAACAAACCCATTGGTGTCTTGAACCCCACAATGAAGGTTCTTCCTAATTCTTTTTCTTCTTGGATAGGACTCATGTCGACTTTCACCTTCACGAAGAACCTTAGAATCATTCTCTTTCTCTCCTCTGTGCATGGAAAAATGAGTTCTATTTCCTCCATGATTCTTTCTCTATGCATGTGAAGATCACCCTCGACAACATACTTTGTCTTCTTCAATTTGCAGGGCTATTGATCCAGGTGGATATTGGTGGCTACCCACATATTCCAACTGGATCCTCTTAATAGTTTCTAGTTCAACACATTCTTCTGTAATTATTTGTAATTGTGGGTTCTACACTCTAGGGATGTCTAAAGCCATACATAGCTTCCAGGTTGATATTGGTGGCCGCCCACCTAATCCAACTGGATTATTTTGGAAGTTTTCATTTCAGTACATCTTTCCGTACTTCTGGGGCCGTTTTGGGGCCCTAAACAATGTTTGTTTTCCTTTCCACAGTCAAACTATATATTCTTTTATATTTTTATGTCATAATGTGTAGTTCTCGAAAATACCTTTCCAACGAGTTATCACGTTCCTAAAACAGAGGTCGTATGAAAAATTTTCGACACCGGGAAGTTGAGGTACCAACTTACCCATTGGGGCCCACATAACTTTTGGTGTATCATCTCCTAGGGTTAGGTTTTTGGATTTCTAGGGTTTTGGAATTCATGAGTAATGTTAAAAAGGCATATGGAGAATCATTGTAATCAGTATGCTTAGATGAATGCGCATAGCAGCCACATCTCGTTTCAGAGATAGACCACCATTCGAGCAAGTTGTTTTCAATTCTGCAGTTTTACAGTTTCATCCTATTTATTTATTCAATAAAAGTTATTGTTCACTAGATATCTGTTGTTGTTCTCTATATCTTTTTGTTATTATATTCATTTTGTTTTTTCTTTCGTTCCTCTCATAAATCTAGATCAGTGGTATCAGAGTGGTCTTCTCTTCATTTATCTTTCTTTGTGCATGTCCTCAATAATATTTGGGTACAAGAAGCTGGGACTTGAACCAATCAATCCTTTGTAAGATCGGCCACACCGAGCCCAACAACAACCCATGGGGGATGAAAATAAATATGATGGAGCAAGAGATCCTTTTAAAAAAATTCTCAATGAAGCCATTGCATGACAAAAGAATGAAATGATGGAAAACTTTATGCAAATCCTTTGGCAGTTTCCACATGAGACACATCTTCATCAAACAACCATGCAACCCCTGTCAAGGTACAAGTAAATTTTGATATTCCATTATTTGAAGGACTGATAGATGCATATTTTGTAGATAAATGGTTGAATACGCTTGAAGAGTATGTTTTGGTCAATAATTTTTCCAACGGGGAAAATAGTACTTTTGCACTCCTCAAGGTCATTCCCCATGTTAAGGACTAGTGGGATACTTACTTTGAGCAAAGGCACATAGAGGAATCTGCAATTTTTGTGGTCGCCTCTGTTAGCACTGAAAGTCACACTTTGACCGCTAAAGTGTAATCTCAGCACCCATCAGAATGTAAAAGATAACTTTGGTTTTGAATAGGTGGATCAACAAGATAGATAAAGAAAGAGAGAGGGTAGCAAACTGCAGATCAGTAGGCTACACCAATGGGAAATGGAGTCACAAACATCCCACTCATCCAAGGCACACTAGTTGCTTAACATAAAACAAGATTATATGCTGATAGGTGGAAGAAATGAAGAAGGAAAACATAAGATAGAATGTTCAGTAAATAGAGATCCTCTCAATTCAATGAATCAACAAATACTTGAATATAAACAATGACTGATGGGAAAAATACAACAGATCCTCTGCTGCTTAGGGATCCATAAATCATTGACATCCTTTGATCCTCAAATCTGCAATATATTCAAATAAGAAGAAATATAAAAGAAGAGTTACAGTCTGAAATCACTTCTCTCATGAGTCTCCAATAACAATAATTCTTATAATCCTAAAATTCCCATAGGCTTACAAATGAACACACACGGAAAATTGCGTATTCCTACTCTCTCTAGCCTCTCTTGGCTCATCCATCCCTTCTCCAAGAGATATCTCCTTCTTTAAATAGAAAATAACATCCATATAACCTAAGGAGGTCAAATACCATCTCCTCCATTGGATTCTAAGCCTAGGAGATAGGTGGCAACAATCAAAGAGACAAAAATCCAACAAACTGTTGTTTTTTCAGGAATTTGTTGGAAGTCATTAATAAATTGTTTCCACCTCATGCATGAGGCCTTTGCTAGAGATACATCGTAGGTGCAGGTGTCCCTTGACATCTAATTGATCCTTGAGAATTCATTCGAGCTCTTCTTAACATGTGGCAACCTCCCAACAAGGCGAATCTCAAAACCATGACCGCTACAGGAAATTAGTACGTAGCGCCACTGTGTAGAGTACGCAATGCCTACTTCTTTATCGAATATATCTCAAACCAAAACACATTTTGAAAAACTAAGAGAGGATTTTTTTATTTGGAATGTTATGAACAAAAGCCTCCTCCATTTTTCAAAAATACATCCTCATCTACTCATAACCCAAGTTTTAAATTAGTGACTCAAAACTGGGAGAACAACTCTGCACAATTTAGCCTCTGCCAGAATATTACACAACGCTTGTAGGTAGCGCCCGATTGTGTTTCTTCATTAAATTAGGTAGAATGAATCCTTGGGTGCTCTGATGATTGAACTTGGATATTGGGAATAACTCAATATAATTTCAATTTTCTCCAAAGCAAATAAAAATCCCATAACAATTGTATTCATTTGCCAAAATGAATAATGAAATGCAGATTTTGTTCTCTGTGAAATATTAGGTAGTGCCTGTAGGTAGCGCCACTTATGCAATGTTGAGGAATAAACCAATATTGTGCTAACATAATCTCCATGGGGGATAGATTCCTCCCTATGAGGCTCTAATAACTCTCGTAGTTTTAGTGCCTTATCCTTTGGGCTTGTGGAGTCATGCTCTCAACCTTTAACCTTTGCAATTTGCTTTGATCTATGACCTTCAGCTGAAACTAAATGAAAATGAAAACTAGAACTGAAAAAATGATGAAAACGATGCTTTTACAACAAGCTTATTGCACACACCTACTCTAATTATTGGGAAACTGAAGCATTCAAGTTACATGAAACAACCAATCAAGCCATTTCATAATTTTTTCAACTGTTTGAAGTTTTGAAATGTGCTTCCTTAAGCACCAGAGATAATTCTTACTTGAAGGTGCGTCAAAGAAACATTTGGAAATACACTTTCCATGGAATAAATCAATGAGCCTAGGCCCATTTTATGCTTGTAGATAGGCTGCAAATGGATCCTGAAAAACATCATCAATACTTTCCCCTACAACATTGCTTTGTGTAAAATGGAAAAGTATTGCATTAGGTCCTTTGTCCATTGTTCTTGGTTGTTGTATGGATTGTTAATTCTCTGATTCATCCTCAATACATATGGCCTTGGTCCACTCCTGGTCATGAGGTGTATTAGGAAAAAGGCTTAGTGATGCTTGTCTTTCTTTAATTTCAACCTTTCTCATCTGATCACATGGCATTTGATCTTGGTTGCTTAATGAAACCGAGTTTGTGTCTTCAAGAGGAATAGGGGGTTGACAGGGCAGTTCATCACAATTATAGGTTCTTGGGAAACTAAATTCTTCTATCTTATCTTCTGATTGTGAGGGATATTCATCATAGTTTGGCTTATGGTCCCAATTTATCAGTTTTTCACTTTCTAAAATTAGACTATCATCTTTTTCTTCTTTTTCATCAACAAAAATATGACATGAGGGTTGAAACAAGCTATTGTTTCTTTGATGGGAAGGGTACTTTTTTGATATAATCTCTTCAACAAATTGTTCATGGAAATAATCTTCATAATCATCATACAAAGGTGAATCAATGACCATTTGACTATTAATGGCTGAGGGGATTAGTACAATAGTTGGGACAACTGGTTGCTCAGGAAAAACATCCTCATAGTCATCAAAACTTGGCAAATCATGGCATATTGGTTCATTAACAATAGGAGGGATTGATAAGCTATGAATTTTTTCATGACAAGCTGAAACACTATTCTCATGATAAGATAAATCTGAATCTAAGATGACCTCTTGACTTAAAGAATCGAGAAAAGGAGGAGACAAGGAAATGATGAATTGTCCATATTGATCTTTCTCTTGGGGACCTAGATTTTGACATGAATGATGCATTTGTTCTTCAAATTTAGGAAAAGCATTATGAAACTCATCATCTAAGTCCCGATCTCTATAATCATCCCCTTCATCATCACTACTAGAGGAATCACTTGTTGAATCTTGAATATATGATGCATACCCCTCACAACAATTCTCAAAAGGTCTTCTAGCTGGATAAATTTTCTTGCAATGAGAATAAAAAACATCAGGAAAATCCTTCAAAGAGGAAATACTAGAATCAGGGAGTGTTCTATACCATTGCCTCGCATCGCCTTCCAATGAATACATGAACATTTTCATAAATATATCTTCATGATGAATGTCAAGCTACTGCATCAAAACATGAAATTCATGAACATGCTCAACAGGGTTGCCATTCTCACCTTCATAAAATCTGGGCAACAGATCTTGCCATTCATCAATTTGTGTAACATCCCGCTCTGGCGCACTGAGAAAACTTATTCTTTGAGGACACTTGCTCGCAAGTGATCCAGACTATTATGATATTAAAACATTTGTCCCTGATTATGATGCGTTATGATAGATGATATGATGTTTTACTGCATGGACATAGGCAGGTGCTATTGACTTGGTTTTATCGAGTGTGCAGGGTTTTGGACCTTGAGGATGCAGAGGCACTGATGGAACCCCTTGGACTCCGGATTGAGTTAGGAAGTGTGCTATTTGGGTTGATTTATTTACTGTGCTATTACATTTGATTTGATGATACGATGTGGACATGTTTTGACATGATTGTTGATGATGCAGGTTGACGATAGCTTGCCGACCAGACTCACATATGGAGTAAAGGGGCCACACAGGACTACCGGAGAGGTTGAGGGAGAGGTGTGGATAGCAACCATGCCACAACCTACTAGAAATCCCATCGTGGCTCGAACTGTAGGTTAATGATTACCTAGTTCGAGAGGATCCATGATGCCACGAGGGCAGACTGCGACAGTCACTCATGATGAGTCTAAGGGGTGCACAATAAGGTGGGGGCCTTATTCCTTAGAAGCCCTTAGTCTCCCACAAGTTCACCTGGCAGAGTATTGACTCCAGGGGTTATTGATGTCTACCAATCAGTCAAGAGGCGAGTGGCACCCTTGGAGCACATGGTGCAACCTAAAGGCCATGTCGCGCAAAAGAAACAAACGAGGCGAGTGGCACCCTTGGAGCACGTGGTGCATCCTGAAGGGCACGTCATGTTGATGTTGATGAAGGAACAAACCTAGATGGCCCTAAGACATTTAACACATTAATAAATTCTTAAAAAACTTCCCTAATTAAATGTTGCCCGGTTCAGAATCTAAGTCCTAAGTCTAAAACTTCTCTAGGGTAAAATTTTATCTAACGTTAAGAAAAAGACCCTATAAAAATAAAAATAAAAATTTAAACTAAAAACCACTTAAGTAATAGTTTTAGTCTTCATAAAATTTTTGGGGTAAAATGAAGAGAGTAAGAATTTAATTAAAATCAGTGGATTTAAAATTGTAAAGAAGAAATAAATTATTTAACTTGTGAAAGTGTAAAAAGATATTAATTTAATAATAAAAGGAAAAGAGTAAATAGCGCAACTGCCATTTTGTCTCTAATAAAAAGGGGAAAGAAGGGAATAATAAAAATTAGGAAACTTACGGATGGAGGAAACATAATAAAGGAAAGAAGGGAACTTATGGTAAAAAACGAGGTCAACTTAGTAAAGAATATGCAATAAAGAACCTTCTAAATTGAACTAAATTAGCAACATCCTTCTAGGGAAAGTATTTAAACCTGTAAGGGAATCTAGGGACACCTAGGAGTAAATTTAGGATAAACTCTAGTTGGGTGAGGGAAATGAGACAATTAATAAACTAAAGAAAATAAATTTTGGAGGAAAGTGGGGGATAAATGGCACTTGTACGATGGAGAATTTTTAAAAGATTTTCAATAAAACTTAAATTAAAAGAGATTTAGGGAAAGTTTGGAAGTTCTAAAACGCTATAAAAGAGAGGAAGGATGGGGAAGAAGGGGATTGGATGTTAGCATAACGTTACGCTGCCAGATTGTGACTTGACTGATTACTTGTGGGGAGTTGGGATTTCCCATCTCAGATAGGAGTGGTAGCTCGGCCTGGCGAGGCGAGATGGGAGCTAGGCATACCATCTGGATAGTGTGTGGCCCCTTTGTGGATCAGGGGGCTAAGGGTGAAGCAAAGTACCCCTAGCGTTGGTTGGGAGGTACTGGTGAGGTCTCGAAGGCCAGCAAGCTGGAGCGACACGGAGAGCGCAGACGTCATTCGAAGTGGGCGATCAGGCAAAGGTACGCTCATTGATTTTTAGAGTAGAATGCATTAGGATGTAATTTGGGATCTTGTTGAATTAAATGGTTTTAATACTTAGAAAATTATAATGGTGTACCGAGTGTAAATTAGTAACTCTACTGTTGTATTTCGGTACTGGTTTAATAGAGAAAAATACCTAGGACTTCGGCGATTGTGTTAGATGATCGTTGTAAACAAAAACAATCTAACCCTAAGTTGTTCAACAAGGGAGAACCTAGCCTTGCGCTCCTCTCACTATTCTTTGCATTGTCCTGTGGCCTTACCTTCTATGAATTCACCTTTCTGCATTTTTGGAGATGACCCTTAACCATTTCAGTGACTTTACTATCTGAGTTTTGTTTAATTCTGCAATCTACCCTTTAGCGGTCAATGATTTACCCCTATTTGGAAAGGGTCCCTGACATGGTTTAGAATGCGAAACTACTCTTCTGGACTGCAAATTTGTGTCTTGTGTTAGCATCATGTTTTTTTTTTTTCTCTACATTATCAGTTGGTTACCTAGATGCATTGATCTTGATGGCAGCGCTTTTAGTTCTAGGCAATGTTATCCTTAACCCCTGTTTTAGATTCCTTGCACTTAACCTGCATTTAAAATTAAGACCTATAGCGATAGAGGTGTAGATTATTTCAGTCTATGACCAACGCCTTCCAGTCTGCGTCACAACCCTTGTAAAACTTCCCTTGAGCATGTCTCAAGAAATGGGTGATACCTTCTTGGGATGCGTTTGTTATGACCCCATTTTCTAGTGAATCCGCATGCACCTATGTTTCTAGTGTACCAAAAATCCAACGAAGTCCATGGCTGTTGCGATCTATCTTGGTTACAACATTACCTCTTCCAGCGCCCACTTATCCCTTGAGTCTCGTGCACTGGAATAGGTTGCCAACTGTGGTTGGACCTGGTGTTGCATGCTACTGGCCCTAGGTTAACATCTTATGTTCCACAATACCATCACCTTGACCACCATACCATTCTTTAGACCTAAATTGTTTGAATCGTGTGAAATTTTGGGTGGTTTCAGTTTAGGGTTGTGTCTGTTCTACGTAGCCTGTTCCTCCTACCCTTGTGAGATCATGCGAACTGCCATTAAATGGGATCGCTTGTCCCCCTCTTGGAGTGTTTTTCGGGCGCATCCTAATGATAGAAAACTAGCGAAATGTTGGAACACCTCTACGCGTATAGCTGGTAAGATGATCCACACCAGAACCAAATTTTATTTCTTGAATAGAAACACCTGTTCGTCACCCGCCCAGTTCCAAGAATCATTAGAGATTTTACCACTTTTTACTAGTCAAGCTAAACCAGCGCATGCCCATGCTTTATGGATAGACCACACCCGTTTGGAAGAAAACTGACAGGTGGTAGAGCGTCTAAGGATAATTTTTTTTTTAATTATGCAAACTTCAGAATTCCTCATTTTGGGGAGGTGAGATAGCGCATGGATTGAGCTGTCAACTCTTGACATGTTTTAAAAGTTATTTTAGAAATAGTCACCCTTTTAAATGCTAGGCTTCAACACTTGAATTACTTAAATTACTTGCCATAGAATGTGAAGGAGGTTTTAGAAAAGATTCTGGCAGCAAAAAGAACAACTATGTCCTTTGGTTGTAAGACCTTGCAAAAATTACTATGTATAATTCTAATCTAGAGAACTCACTTAATTTTCCTTTTCTACGTGTTGATCCCTCTCTCCTTACCTTTAAGTATTCTATTTATTACTTTCTAGCATGTTTTAGTGTTATTTCAACTCGACTTATAGGAATTGCAAAAGCAAACTCACTTACTCTGATATCCTTCCGCAGTAACTTGGTGTTCCTGGTTAGCATTTATGTTAGCATCATTTGCATTGATTTGCTGGACATGACCTTTAGTCTTAACAACAAGATAGCAATTAAATGGAAATTAAATTGACCTCAACCTCTTCATTTTAAGCAACTTTTGATATTAATCGCATATAGATTTCTAGATCTATAGTTTTGATGAACAACTATTGGAAGGTTTCCTGCACCATAAAGAAATTTAGTTTTCCTTTATTTAACTGATAATGTCCCTTTTCTTCTTTTTCATTTAAATAATAATAACCTTCATTTTACTTTTATCTTCCTATTAAGATTTGTTTTATGGTTCAAGATTTTTTTGGATTAACATGTTTAAGGTAGTGAGGTGTTATTTTTATTAATTAATAATAATAATAATAATAATATCAACAATTGCTATCACTATTATTAATTTGGGATGAGGAAATTAGTGTAAGGATGGTTAAGGGGTGAATAATCTATTGAGGTATTGTTATATATATAACCAGATGATTATTAGATCATGATGCGCAAATAGAATACTTATGTCCTTAATAACAATTTAATGCAATTGATTGAGCTAGTACTCTGATGACATTGTAATTTGAATTTCGCAACTGATTGGTTTAGGATTAAATTTAAATTACACCTTGATGTCACTATGCACTTAGACATGCTTGCAAGGTTCGTAATGGAGTTGGGATAAGCCGTGTTAATTACCTTACTTGCTTTATTAATTGCCATTGTCATGTAATTGATTTAAAGTACACCTCCCATGCAATACTGTAATAGTAGTAATGAGTTAATAATGACACACTACCGTAAAATGCCTTAATGTAGATAACCTGGTTGTTTGCAATCTTGATGGTTATGTTATTGTCATTATCTTAGAAGGTTGGTCTGCTTGTGTCGGGTGAGATGTAGACACTTCCATGTTCCTCAGAATAGTCGTCAGCCCTGAGACCTTAAATGGTTAAAATCAATGGGAACCTAGGCTTGAGCATTGCTTATGTGTCTTGGAGGTCCTAACCATTGCAGGGTAGGATAGATGGGTAGTCGGTCTTTTTATTTTTTCGGTTGATTGTTGTTCTTTATTGGAAGATGTTGATGTGCATCTTAGATCCTTATGTTGATATCGCAGTTGTGTGCGTCATGATTCATCCTCATGTGGCGGTGCAGAATATAATGTCTTGTTACCCTTGTACACACACACAAAAAAAAAATAAAAAATTGCACTTTCTATAAGAGGTTTGTTGGTGTAATGAGGAGGATAGTTACATATGGTATTAGAGCGGTTCAACCTGCGACTTGGGATTCACTACGGCTTTCGTTGACATGATTTGATTTGATTATACTATTGCTGATTGAGTTGATTGTGTGTGTGCAGGTAATCATGGTTAGAGGACGCTGTGGAGGCAGATGACAGGGTGTTAGGGGAGGAGGCATGATGCCTCCAGTAGCATCCACGCCTGAGGGGTCTAACCCCTAGGGAGGCGAGCAGGTTCTCAAAAAGGATAAAATAGAAGTTGGTGATGTTGTTGGGATGATGAGATCTTTCTAGCGCATGTCCAAGGCACTGATCAGCCGTCTGGACAGAGATGAGGCCAGAGCACCGGCGCCCGCTAAGGCTCCGCTACGTGCATCGGTCGTTACTGGTAGCATTCACCGTGAACTCAAGAAGGTCAAATTTCTTGAGTTCTTTGGTGCTCCAGACAGTGCATTCGCTGAGGCATGGTTGGAGAACATGGTGATGTGCTTCGCACTTAGCGATTATACCTCCAACATGAAGGTCCGCACGACGGTCTTTCAACTGAAGGGGAGCACCCTTCTATGGTGGAAGACACTCCTACCGCAGCTGAACATGGACGTCGAAGACGTGTCATGGGAACTGTTCGAGGAGTTCATTGAGCGTCAACTCAATGAGTTCAATGCCTTACGATAGGGAGGTCGTACGGTGCCCAAGTACGAGGCATGTTTTATGGAGCTGCTCCGGTATGCTCTGCATCTTAACACAAAGAAACTTAAGGTCAACTAGTTCGTGTTCTGCCTTAATGGTAATTTATGTGCAAAGGTTAGGATTTTGATGCTTCAAACCTTGCATGATGCCATCCAGAAGGCCCTCATAGCTGAGGAGGAGCTTAACAGTGGGGGTCAGACTAGGACTCCAACGAGACCAGCAGGGCAGGGTTCATCTGGAACATCGCAACACCATACACCAGTAATACATACACCGAGATATCGTGGCTTCCAGAGGGGATCCACTTTCACTACACCCCGACGACCGCCGCCTCAGCAGCGTACACCTTATCGGGGACCATAGCATCAGCAACAACGTCGCCCACAGTAGCAGCAGTTTAGGCCTGTTCAGTAGAATACACCAGGGTTCTAGGCCGGTGGGCCATCGTCTTCTACTTTGGGTACCAGGACTATTGGGCCGAAGAAGGGGTGTTGGATGTGTGGGGAGCCACACTACCAGCGCGACTGTCCTGTGGAGAGGACAAGAGTGTCTAGATCATTCGGACCCACTACAGTGGGAGATATGCGTAAGGCCCATCGGATTCATGCAGCGATGAATAACCGCCAGGCAGAGCACCAGTCGAGTGTGCTCGAGATGACAGGTACCATTGTTGACCAGACCCTTAGTGTTTTGATAGATCCTGGTGCTACTAAGAGTTTCATTTCTGGTGCAACGCTAAAAAGGATTAAGGTAAAGGCAGTCAAACAGGATGAGTTTAGCTTCGTAGAGATGGCTTTGGGAGCCAAACAGAAGGTGGGAGGAAAGGTTACAAGCTGTTCCCTTAACCTGGGAGAGTTTGTCATGCAGGCCAACTTGTACGTCATGATCTTAGGATCTTATGATGTTGTAATTGGTATGGATTGGTTGGAATCGCATGAGGCGATACTCAACTGTAAGATGAAATGGTTGAGCTTGACCGATGACGAGGGACATAGATGTGTGATTGTAGGACAAAACCAGGGAGTTTCCCTAAGGTTCGTCTCTTCCTTACAGTTACAGAAGAGTATGTGCAAGGTGTGCAAGATTTATGTGATCCTTGCATTAAACAAGAAGGGAGTAGCGAAAGGTCTTGAGCACCTTCCGGTGGTGAAAGAATTTGCAGACATTTTTCCAAAGGAGTTACCTGGGATGCCGCCAGAAAGAGAGTTGGATTTTACTATAGACCTAAAAACAGATACTGAACCGATAGCAAGAACACCTTATCGGATGTCGACCCCGGAGTTACAAGAGTTGAAAATGAAACTGAAGGAGTTGTTGGACCTAGGACTAATACGTCCTAGTGTGTCATCGTGGGGTGCACAGGTTATTTTCATACGAAAGAATGACAGATCGTGGAGGCTTTGCATTGACTACCGTCAACTGAACAAGTCCACGATCAAGAATCAGTATCGCTTGCCGAGAATTGATGATCTGTTCGATCAAATGAAGGGTGCGACGGTGTTCTCCAAGATTGATTTATGATCAGGGTATCACTAGCTATGGATCAAGGAGGATGACGTCCCTAAGACCGCCTTTAAGATGAGATTTGGACATTATGAGTTTACTGTTTTACCGTTTGGACTGACAAACGCCCCAGGAGTATTTATGAGTTTGATGAACAAGGTGTTCCGCGAGTACTTGGACAAGTTCGTCCAAGTGTTCATTGACGATATTTTGATTTACTCTCGTATGACAGAGGAGAATGATGAGCACTTGCGCTTGGTACTACAGTGTCTGCGAGAGCATAAAATGTATGGGAAATTGTCCAAATGCTCTTTTTATCAATCGAAGATTCACTACTTAGGGCATGTCATCTCCGACGAAGGAATCACCATGGATCCAGCCAAGATTGAGGCTATTAAGGAATGGCCTGCGATGACATATGTCACAGAAGCACGTAGATTTATGGGTTTAGCAGGATACTATCGACGGTTTGTCGAGGGATTCTCGAAGATAGCAAATCCGATCACATAATTGTAGTAGAAAAATAAGAAGTTTGTTTGGACCGAGAAATGCGCGGAATCATTTTGTAGGCTTAAAGAGTTGTTGACAACAATGCCGATACTAAAGGTCCCTGACATGGATGCGAACTTCTTGGTATGCACAGACGCATCCAAGGAAGGTTTAGGCGGAGTCTTGATGCAAGACGGACGAGTGATTGCTTACATTTCGAGGAAATTGAGAAGGCATGAGGAGAACTACGTGACGCATGATTTGGAGTTATTAGCCATCGTATATGCCTTGAAGGTTTGGAGACACTACCTTGTTGGATGAAAATTTGAACTAAAGACTGATCATTGTGGACTACAACACATTTTTATGCAAAGCGACTTGAACGCGCGACAACGACGTTGGTCCGAATTTCTTAGCGAGTACGACTTTGAGATTACTTACATAAAGGGAACAGTGAACTGAGTAGCAGATGCTTTGAGTCGGAGACCATGCATATTTTCGGTGTTGCCTCTTCAAACGAATCTACATGAGAAAATTCTCACTTTACAGCGTGACGATGATTGGTACAAGGAGGTCAAGGGTTTTATTGGACAAAACACAATGATGGTACCACGATATGAGGGATTTTCATTTGATAGCGATGGTTTATTGAGGTTTAAAAGTCGGATTTACGTATCGCCTAATGACGAGTTGAGGATGTTGATCCTGGGCGAGGCTCATAGAGCAGTTTACATGGCTCACCCGAGAGTCATGAAGATGGGGGTAGACCTTAAACCATTATTCTTTTGGAAGGGAATGAAGGATGACATAGTCAACTATGTGGCCAGATTTCTAGAGTGTCAGCAGGTAAAGGCTGAACATAGACACCCAGCAGGATTACTTCAACCACATACCATCTCGGAATCGAAATGGGAGGTTATTTCGAAGGATTTTATTGTTGGATTACCATTGATGGCAAGGAGACATGACTCGATTTTTGTAGTAGTAGATACTCTGACGAAGAGTAATCACTTTATTCCTGTGTGTATGATGTATCAGGCACCTGACATATTGAGAGTTTTCATCAGTGAGATTGTGAGGCTACATGCTGTGCCTAAGAGGATTATATCCAATCAAGGATCGGTGCTTACTGGAAGATTTTGGATGAGTTTCCAAGAGGCCTTGGGAACCCAACTTAAAATTAGTACTGCGTATCACCCAGAGACTGATGGGCAGACAGAATGAACGAACCAAGCCTTGGAAGACATGTTCTGCATGTACGTGATGGACCAACAAAAGAGTTGGGAAGAATTCTTGCCACTAGTGGAGTTTTCTTACAACAAGAGTTACCAGAGCACCATTAAGATGGTGCCTTTCGAGTTTCTTTATGGGCGACCGTGTCAGATGCCCTTGAGTTGGGATCGGCTTGAGGATAGGGTCCTGGTGGGACCAGAAGTGATCCAAGAAATGGAAGAGAAAATGAAAAGCATAAGACAAAGGATTAAATAAGCGCAGGATCGACAGAAGAGTTATGTCGATGCGCACTGAGTCAACCATAGTTACGAGGTCAGCGATCAAGTCTTCTTGTGGGTTAAGCCACATAAGAGTTCGATCAAGTTTGGAAAGGGAGCTAAAATCTCTCCTAGGTTCGTGGGACCTTTTGAGATTGTGGAGAGAAAGGGGCCCGTGGCCTATCGACTAGCCTTGCCTGATTCTTTGAGGCACATTCACGATGTTTTTCATGTATCTATTTTGAGACATTATATTAGTGATCATACGCATGTTATTGACATGAGTTCCTTGCAGGTATCAGACGAGGGAGTGCTCATGGCTGAGCCGGTCTGCATCTTAGATCATCGTGTTCGACAGTTACGACGTCGAACGGTAGATCAGGTCAAGGTCCAGTGGGACAATTATAGTCCACACTCGGCGACCTGGGAGGACGCATATGATATACACCAACAGTTTCCGTTTTTGTTTGATAGATAGACATATGATACTGTGATACACTTATTTCGACATTTATACTGAGAAACTTTGGGAAGAAGTTCAGACCAAGAGGGGGTGTATGTAACATCCCGCTCTGGTGCACTGAGAAAACTTATTCTTTGAGGACACTTGCTAGCAAGTGATCCAGACTATTATGATATTAAAACATTTGTCCCTGATTATGATGCGTTGTGATAGATGACATGATGTTTTACTGCATTGACATAGGCAGGTGCTATTGACTCGGTTTTACTGAGTGTGCAAGATTTTGGACCATGAGGATGCAGAGGCATCGATGGAACTCCTTAGACTCTAGATTGATTCAGGGAGTGTGCTATTTGGGTTGATTTATTTACCGTGCTATTACATTTGATTTGATGATATGATGTGGACATGTTCTGAGATGATTTTTGATGATGCAGGCTGACGATAGCTTGTCGACCAGACTCACATATGGAGTAAAGGGGCCACACACAACTACCAGAAAAGTTGAGGGAGAGTTGTGGACAACAGCCCTGCCACAGCCTACTAGCACTCCCGCCATGGCTCGAACTGTAGGTTAACGATTACCTAGTTCGAGAGGATCCACGATACCGTGAGGGCAGACTGCGACAGTCGCTCATGATGAATATAAGGGGTGCGCAATAAGGAGGGGGCCTTATTCCTTAGAATCCATTAGTCTCCCACAAGTTCACCTGGAAGAGTATTGACTCCAGGGGTTATTGATGTCTACCAATCAGTCAAGAGGCGAGTAGCACCCTTGGGGCACGTGGTGCATCCTGAAGGGCACATCACACAAAAGAAACAAACGAGGTGAGTGACACCCTTGGAGCACGTGGTGCGTCTTGAAGGGCACGTCACGTTGATGTTGATGAAGAAACAAACCTAGATGGCCCTAAGACATTTAACACATTAAGAAATTATTAAACAACTTCCCTAATTAAATGTCGCCCGGTTCAGAATCTAAGTCCTAAGTCTAAAAATTCTCTAGGGTAAAATTTTATCTAACCTTAAGAAAAAGACCCTATAAAAATAAAAATAAAAATTTAAACAAAAAACCACTTAAGTAATAGTTTTAGTCTTCATAAAATTTTTGGGGTTAAATGAAGAGAGTAAGAATTTAATTAAAATCCGTGGAGTTAAAATTGTAAAGAAGAAATAAATTATTTAACTTGTGAAAGTGTAAAAAGATATTAACTTAATAATAAAATGAAAAGAGTAAATAGCGCAACTGCCATTTTGGCTCTAATAAAAAGGGGAAAGAAGGGAATAATAAGAATTAGGAAACTAAGGGATGGAGGAAACATAACAAAGGAAAGAAGGGAACTTATGGTAAAAAGTGAGGTCAACTTAGTAAATAATCTGCAATAAAGAACTTTATAAATTGAACTAAATTAGAAACATCCTTTTAGGGAAAGTATTTAAACCTGTAAGGGAATCTAGGGACACCTAGGAGTAAATTTAGGAGCAAATCTAGGTGGGTGAGGGAAATGAGACAATTAATAAATTAAAGAAAATAAATTTCGGAGGAAAGTGGGGGATAAATGACAATTGTACGATGGAGAATTTTTAGAAGATTTTCATTAAAACTTAAATTAAAAGACATTTAGGGAAAGATTGGAAGTTCTAAAATGCTATAAAAGAGAGGAAGGATGGGGACAAAGGGGATCGGTTGTTAGCGTAACGTTACGCTGTCGGATTGTGACTTGACTGATTAGTTTTGGGGAGTTGAGATTTCCCATCTCGGATAGGAGTGGTAGCTTGGCCTTGCGAGGCGAGATGGGAGCTAGGCATACCATCTGGATAGTGTGTGGCCCCTTTGCGGCTCCGGGGGATAAGGGGGAAGCAAAGTACCCCTAGCGTTGGCTGGGAGGTACCGGTGAGGTCTCGAAGGTCGGCAAGCAAGAGTGTCACGGAGAGTGTGGACGTCATTCAAAGCCGACGATCAAGCAAGGTACACTCATTGATTTTTAGAGTAGAATGCATTAGGATGTCGATTGGGATATTGTTGAATTAAATGGTTTTAATACTTCGACAATTATAATTGTGTACTGAGTGTAAATTAGTAACTCTACTGTTGTATTTTGGTATTGGTTTAACAGAGAAAAATGCCTAGGACTTCGGTGATTGTGTTAGATGATTGCTGTAAACAAAAAAAATCTAACCCTAAGTTGTTCAACAAGGGATAACCTAGCCTTGTGCTCCTCTCACTGTTCTTTGCGTTGTCCTGTGGCCTTACCTTCTGTGAATTCACCTTTCTGCATTTCTAGAGTTGACCCTTAACCATTTCAGTGACTTTACTATATGTGTTTTGTTTAATTTTGCAATCTACCATTTAGCGGTCAATGATTTACCCCTATTTGGAAAGCGTCCTTGACATGGTTTAGAATGCGAAACTACCCTTCTAGACTGCAAATTTGTGTCTTGTGTTAGCATCATGTTTTATTTTTTTCTCTACATTATTAGTTGGTTACCTAGATGCATTGATCTTGATGGCAACGCTTTTAGTTCTAGGCAGTGTTAACCCTAACCCCTGTTTTAGATTCCTTGCACTTAACCTGCATTTAAACTTAAGACCTATAGAGATAGAGGTGTAGATTATTTCAGTCTATGACCAACGCCTTCCAGTCTGCATCACAACCCTTGTAAAACTTTCCTTGAGCGTGTCTCAAGCAACGGGTGATACCTTCTTGGGATGCGTTTGTTCTGACCCCGTTTGCCAGTGAATCCACATGCACCTACGTTTCTAGTGTACCGGAAAGCCAACGAAGTCCATGGATGTTGCCATCGATCTTGGTTACAACGTTACCTCTTCGAGCGCCCACTTAACCCTCGAGTCTCGTGCACTGCAATAGGTTGCCAACTGTGGTTGAACCCAGCATTGCATGCTATTTGATCAGAATCTGGACCAGGGGTCAAATTTTACCTAAAAAATCAAATTTCTAGGAATTGCCTCAAAACAAATGGGTTTGGTATCCCTCGTCGTCACGAACCCAACGCAATTTGTTTCGTCTCAAACGGACATCGGGAGCAAAAGTTATCACGATCTGTTCAAATCGCTAAACAAGAAAAAAAAGGGGGCTGACTGGGCAGGCCGTACAGCTGACGTGGTAGAGGCCGTACAGCTGACTTGGATGACCGTACAGTGACATGACGCATGGTGACATGGCGATCTGTGATTGGCTGACGGTGGGCGAGTTACAATTTGACACGTGGCATCTTCTTAAGCGAATGGAAGGGTGCCACGTGGCCCAATCAAGGGCTGCCACGTGGCACCCCGTGTTTGGCTATTGAGTCGTTTAAAATATATATGGAGGCCGCGGGGTTTGACCCCCGAACCTACCCAACATACAAAGTTTTTAACCAAGTCCGCCAACCATTAGACCATACGTTGTTTGTTATAATGTATGTGCGTTGGAATATATTTAATTGGTACTTTGTAAAATGTGGTGGGGGCTCGGGCCAAGGCTTAGCCCCGACCCCGGTTCCATGCGCAATCATACGACCATACCCCACATCAATTGGCGCGCGCTCGGAGTATATATATTATTTGGACCCCGGTTTTATGCTTAACCACATGACCATTAAACGAAGGCGGGTGTTAAACATTATAGCCCACGGTCTTATATTATAGTCCATGTGACCAACATGCCCAAAATTGTGGGCCTAAACCCTTAACCGTTGGCACGGACTCCAATGCAAACCACCAGCCCAAGATTTCCGGTCACATGCGGTTAACTGACAGTCCAGTTGGCGGATTTTTGGCGGAGCGCTCCAAAAATGGCGGAATTGCCTATTTGTCGGGGTTATCTGGCAGTTAGCCAGTTTTATCTGGAGTTTTTCTAGGGCAAACTGGGAAAACTTTAAGGAGCCATAACTTTGGCTAGGAAAGCCCTTTTGGAACGAATTTTTTTTTGATTTTGGGTCTCTTCGACCTTATGGAGCCACTGGAGCAGGTTTCAGAGCCATTGGAGGTCATTTGCAGGTGTTTTTTCTTCAGGGAAGCTTTCAGGGCCACTAGGGCCATTTCAGTGCTGGAGCTGTTTGGAGGCTATGCTCAGCC
>JZKD02S2055538.1:7009-53065 GCA_000966675.3 Picea glauca | reverse complement strand
CAACAACTACCAAACCAGTAAACAACATATGTATCTCCAACGATTACGAAACTGCAGCCCAAGTACAGAAGGAAACGGAAACATACGAGGACCATGCCACTACAAATAAGCAAACATTCTTACTTGCAAACTGCAAACACTAAACAACAAACAAGGAATATAAAATGAAACTATGGCATCGAAACTTACTCTGAAATGATGAAATGCAGAAGCGCAGGTCGACTCGTGAACGAAACAACAAGAAGCAGCAACCGACAAACCAGTGAAGAAGAAGCACTCACTGAACCAGTAAACAATGTGTGTAGCTTCAACGATAACAAAATTGCACTGCAAAGATAAAAGAAGTATGAAACATAAAATGGCTATTGAACTGGCGGTGGACAAACAAGACTGTGCAAATTCACTGTAACTGTATGGAAAATTTCGAGGAAAAATGTACTCCGAGAAGCGTATTTACATAAACATTTAAGGTCGTCAGGTTGTCTAAGGACCTTGCGGTATGCAAACATTTAAGTTGTCAGTCCTATTGGAGGACATCGCGTCATCTAAACATTTAACCTGTCGGGCCTATTGAGGCATCTCGAAAAAAGTGTCAATACATTTCAACAAAAATACATCTGGCAAGGACGTTATAAACTTTGGAACTCTCAATCATTATAAAGCTTGGATATCAAAACATTTCAATATGCTTAGTACATATCAAAACTTAGGAATATATTTAGCTAGCAGAAAATGTTAATACAAACATTCGAACTAATGCTAGCATTAATCCACCTTCAAGCAATATACAGAAAAAATATATGATTCAAAAAGATTGTGTACGAGAAAAGTTTGGATATGTTGCCATATAAAAAATTGGGAATAGCGAAGCCGACAAAACACCTCCAATCTCTTATCCAATCAGATCAATATATATATGGTGCTTTTTATTATATAAAAATATATGCTTTTAATTCCCTAGCTCCAACAATATGTATTATGCAAATATTTTTGGTCAAAGGACAAAGTAAGATGTAGTCAATGAATTATCAATCGCTATAGTCCCTCTATGCCTACGACAGGGACTAATAAGTGATTATTGTTTCCCATCAAGTTTAACTATAATAAAAGAAAACATTAATTCTTTCTCATAACATCTTTAAATAAGTGATTCTTGTTTTCCATCAAATTCAACTATAATAAAAAGACATTATAATTATTAATGTAGTAGAAAAAATTAAAAATTGTTAATTTAGTAGATTATCCAAGAAGTTTCAAAATATCTAAGCAAAACACACATCAAAAACCCCACAAGGAAAGGGAGTGTAGATCTTTAAAGAAGTTTCAAAATATCTAAGCAAAACACACATCAAAAACCCCACAAGGAAAGGGAGTGTAGATCTTTAAAGAAGTTTCAAAATATCTAGGCAAAACACACATCAAAAACCCCACAAGGAAAGGGAGTGTAGATCTTTAAAGAAGTGATTCTTGTTTTCCATCCTATAATAAAAAAAACATTATAATTATTAATGTAGTAGAAAACATTAAAAATTGTTAATTTAGTAGATTGTCCAAGAAGTTTCAAAATATCTAAGAAAAACACACATCAAAGACCCCACAAGGAAAGGGAGTGGAGATCAATGATATATAGTTACCTTTAGGGTAAATAAGGTTTTCAAAATGATGTGAAAAAAAGTTTTTTTTTCACTTAAGTGCTTCAAATATTTATCTTGATTTTTTCCTTCAACTAGCTAGATTATGTGGCCATAGCCATCACCTCGAAAGCAATACTTTTGTATAGATTGCACGGCATATGTGAAGTTGAAACATTGTATTTAATTAAAAATAATACAAACTAAGTTTTGATAAACATTCTCTTTATGTTGATAGTGTTGTTATTGGTCCCTGTCAAAGGCTTGGGACTATAGTGATGAGTTGCTCATTAATTCTGTATTAGTTTAGTGTTGACTTTAAATTTTTGTTTTATATCCAATGTGTAACATAGGAAATCAATATATATATATTTTGTTTAATAATAAAATAATATATTTTTCTAAAATTTGATTGGCTGATATGTTTGATGTGTTATTACAAGCTTCACGTCTTTCAATGTAAACACAATTAATAGATTTGACAATTTCACACAGCAGAGCAGAGAAAAAAGGGCCAATTATACTGTGGTCATAAATATCTCTCATGGAATTTCTTCACTGAGCTCTCGAACGCGCCACTGAAATATCTGAGCTGAAATATTGGGTCGTATTTAGAGAGCCACTATTATTTTGCAACGACCATCCTCGACCTTCAGATTCGTTTACGGTAATCAATGGTTGTGAATCTTTAGTAGACGCGTAAATTCTGCAAGCCATGTGCGTGGGACAAAGCAAAACCATGGCTGTCAGTTAGAGCCGGGCAAGACAACCCAATTGACGGTCGACTCTACGCATCTTGCTTTAAATAATCACAATTTCAAATCAGAACCCGAAATAGTAAGATTTAGAACAACAAACAAGGCATTACCAACTAAAAGTGTTGATGGGGACCCTTCAGTCCACACTGCCGAGTAGAGAAGGTATTATTTGGACATAAGCATCAACCCCCCATCGGCCAAGTGGGCCCTAGTATTTTCTTTTTGGTTTTGATGTAATATTAATATAAAGTTTCCGTAATCCCTACGATTTTGACTTTCGCGATTGTTGTCATTAAAGCAACGTACAAAACACTCAAGGTATTGCTTTCCCTCTTCCGAAACACACATATGGTCATCCATTGTCTAATGGGTGCAGTCCAATGGTTATAATTTTTTTATTTTTTCGTAATTAATATTACCATTGTCTAATGGGTGCAGTCTAATTGTTATAATTTTTTTATTTTTTCATAATTATTATTACTAAATTTAAAAATTTGATAATGTAGAAATCATAATTTTAAATTATTTAAATTATATTTTTAATACATAAATTAACTCAACGCTTTCAAAATATCCGAAATATATAATTTCCACCATTAAAATATTTTTTTTCCTAAATTTCCAAACTAGTGTTCTCATGTTTTTAGCTTTAGTCAATCTTAAGATTAACCTTTTTTTACATGATTGTACATGTAAGATATATTAAGATTAACCTTTTTATATGATTGTACATGTGATTTAGAATATTAAGAGTGGGATAACGAGTTAATATTTTATATACTTTAAATTAAAATAATTAAATTAATAATTAATTTATAAATTTATTAAATTCAAATAAACATATTCTCAAAAATTTAATTATTAATTGATTTATTTTTTTATTTTATCAATATTGTTTTAAAATAAAATATTTTTCATTTTTAATATTTTATAAATTTATTTTAAAATATCATTTTCCATATTTTTATTTTCTGATTTCACTTATCCCTTATTTTATAAATATTATTTTATATTATTGTTTTAAACATAAATATATATTTTTAATATTTTAATTAATTTTGCATACATTTGGTCAAGATTATCATTTTGCTTATACTTAAACTTCTAGAAATTTAGACTAAGTTATGTACGTTCTAGAATTTAATTTTTATGTCGGTCTTTTAATATTGATATTAATAATATTAAATTTAAAGTATTTATAAAAAAATGTCTATAAAATTATTCACATAAAAATATGTATATATATCATCCCTGTGAGATATATAAAAATTGATGATAATTATTATTATTGTTTATAATCAGTTGCAAGAAAAAAAATTAATTAATTTGTATTTATAACAGTTGCAAGACAATAAATTAATTAATTTATTGTAGTAATATTGACTATATGTATCCGTATTATTTATTCAATTTAACATAGTACCTCTTTGCTATGGAAAGTCACAACAATTCCAAAAAAGGATCCCAAGTGTACCAAAATCCTATTTATTGTTATCTTTCTGGTTTCTATCCTTAACAATAGGTTTTCGATTTCTAATTATTGCTAATTTTCTCTTTTTCTTGGCTAACCCTTTTAAGCTCAAAGATTTGTTGAGTATGTTATATTTATGTTTAGTACAACTCACTTTGACATGAATCAACTTATCTTTATGTTCAATTATTAGTCCCTCCATGGGACTATAGCAATGAATTTGCTTTTGATGTGACATTGAAGTCACATTAATTTGCCTTTTACCATAAATTTGTGTATGCAGTGTAATTAATTACATAATCAATGAATTTCACCAATCACCATATCTAAATATAAAAAGTTGTATTATTTATTTATTATTATGCATTATTATATTTATTATCTAATATATTATTTATTATTATATTTATATTATATTTTTGAATATTATAGTTCCATTCAACTTATTGTTTAGTGTACATTTTGAATAACAAACAACCCTCAATTATTCATTACTTGTGTATTTAGTTAAATTAAGTTTCATTGTTCAACATGTATTTCCCAACTAACTCTGCAGGGACTGTGTTGCCATGCAACCCTTGTTATATTATAATTAATGTTGTTTCTCTAAAAGCTTTGCTTTCTCACATTTTCACATTATGATAATTACATAAATATAAAAGAAAAGAAAAGAAAATGTAATTATTTATATTTTTGTAGGTGTAAAGTTAAATTATAATTAGAGATAGTATCTGGTTTTATGTATGAGATTAAAATTAAATACTACTAAACAATACATAATTTGAAATATTGGTTTTCTTTCACGATACTATTTAATGATTACATTTATGAATAGTAGTTAATAATAACCATCTTCATTGTGGATTGACATAAATTATAATAAATTTTACCATTTTTTAAAACAAAAAATCATTCATAATTCAATTTAAACTAATTATAATTAACTTTCATTAATCTACTTTAATTAATATGAAATGTACTCATAAAAACGACATTAATAAAAAGAGAAAATGTCTCCACATAACTATTTTAAATGAATAATATGTAGTTTGAAGGTAAGTTTGCATCACTTTCTTAAACAATGAGAAGAGAGTTATCCTTGTAAGTAATTTGAAAAAGGTAAAACATAAGGCAGATGGAATGCTTTAATGTCTAAAATGTTAGTACATAAGATTAAAATACTTAAACCAACGTAGATCCATTGTAACTTCATTCTAGAGGTGATAGTCACTCTTACCATTCTTCTACATGAGTTTAACTATATAGTTGTTGAAACACCACTTTAAAGTCTTCATCTTTTGTGTATGCCTCTTTCTATGCATCATAGGTAAAAGGTTCCATGTGCATAAGGCTTCCCAAATCTATAATCTTGGGTGTGGGTGTTCTTGAAATTATGTCTACCAATTTATTAATGATGTCTTTTTTATATTTCAAGACTAGATGAAATTGTTGCAAAAGCCCATCCACTTATAATGTCTAGTTTGTTGAAGCTTACTCTCGGCTTGCAAATATTGTAGTGGATGGTGATCAATGTGGATAATGGTTTCCTTTCACATTAGATAGTTATTTCACTTCTTAATAACTTGAACAAGTGCACAAAGTTCCTTATCATGTGTAGGGTAGTTCAGGACTCCTCCATGAAACATTTCAAAATGATAACATACCGAATTACCTCCTTGCATGAAGACTACTCCCATAAAATATTCACTTGCAGTAGTCTCCACTTTGAAAGGCTTTTGCAATTTAGCCAATGCAAGAATTGGTGCTTGATTGGTATTCTATTTCATCTCAATGAAATATTTCTATTGATTCTTTCACCACTAGAAACTCTTACAATTAGTTGTTATGGCATGGAGCGGCCCAACTATTTCTCAAAATGATGATATGAACTTACGTAGGTACTATGATGCCCCAACAACGATCTTAAATTCAATGTAGGAATTGGCCACTTGATTATCACCTCCATCTTCATGGGATCTATCTTGAGTCTCCCTCCACCAATAACATACCCTAAATACACCAATGATTATTGAGCAAACTCACATTTCTTAAAGTTACACAACAATTGATGTTTTTTTCAAAATCTCTAACACTTGCATGAGATGTGAGATGTGTTATTTCTAAGTAGAGATATAAACCAATATGTCATCTAAATACACTATTACAAATGAATCTAAATAGGGACACAAGACATCATTCATCAACTGCATAAATGTAGTTGTTGCATTATATAAACCAAAAGGAATTACTAGCCATTCATACAGACCTTGCTTTGTATTAAAGGTGTTCCATAGGTGGTCTTCCAAGTGTATTCTTGTTTAACTCATAATTGATGACATCTTGATTTGAAATCCAACTTGGTGAAGTACTTGGCATGCTACAATTGATCCAATAAATCATTCATCCTAGACATAGGGTATCGATTCTTGCGGGTGATCTTGTTCAAATCTTTGTAGTCGATACACATTTGCCAAACCCCATCCTTATTGGGTACTATGATGATAGGTGACAAACGATGTGAGGTTCTTGGTCGAATTACTCCCTACCCAATAGCTATTGGAGTTGTTTCTTCACGGTGCCTGCTTCCATAACAGACTGTCTATACAACCCAATATTTGGTAATGGGGAGTCAAGAAACAATTGTATCTCGTGCTCCACTTCTCTCTTAGGTGGCAAAATAGATACTTGAGGATTATGTCTAGATTCTTGGGAGATATACCCACCATAATCACCATTTTCCTAAACTTGGTGGTGACCTCTTGCACACTCTACCTTTTCCTCTGCCTAAAGTGATGCCAATGGATCCATTGATCCTCTACATGCACAATAGGGTAGATATGGGACTTGATGAGGGTTCTAAACACCACCCACTTAGTTACTGGTGGATCACCCTCCATCCTAAGTGTTTTTGTGTGGCTTTCCCACTAGGTTAGTGGATGGCCCTCTAGTTTCAGTGGAGAAAATGAAATCTTCTACTTGTCATCTATATTATGGACACCAAAATACACTTCTAAATGTTGAAACCAATTATTCAACTTAACAACATCAATCTCACTTCGATAGGGTTTGATGTCCACTTATGCTTCGATTTTAAATAGAGGTTGTGGAGTGATGGCACTGGAACTTGGTTGCTCTTTCTTGGGCTATTTTTTTGACTCATTTTTTGGATATTCATTATCTCCCAATTTCTCATCTGATCCAAGTTCTGAGTTAGAGCCACTAACCTTCCTAAAAGTTCCAAACATGTTCATTAGATCCGTCATGAGGAGGGCCATGTTGCAAGGGATATCATCCACTTGTTTTTCCAACCTCATAAATCTCTCTTTTGCTCCATCTCGAGGGTTGTTATGATTGAACTCATCCACCATGGCTAGGGTTTTGTGACTTCCTTCTTAAGTCAATTCCTAGATCCTGCAACTTCCCACAAAAACCCTAAAGAAAACTACTTTAATGCCAATATGTTCTATAAACTACCATGGATATCCCACTAGAACAATTTGTCACAAAAATTCTTGTAATATTATGAAATATTTTATTATGTAGTTTATTTCCTTAGATCCTAGATTTATTACTATTAGCTTAATGCTAAAATTTATGAAATCACTAAAATTCAAAAATGAAAGAACGAGGAAATGAACACAAGATGTGACCTATTAAACCCGATACATGAGAAAACCTAGCTAGAAGGTGAGGCATGTGCTCTATTCTCTATTCTTCAGTTATGAAATGAAAGTACAAAGAAAGGGGTACTCACTATGGATTTTCCTATGACATTGTAGCCTAAATGGTTGTAGAAAATCATGTACCTCCTCTATTATGATTTCAAATCCCACTCCTAGATGTTCTTCTCAACTATGGAACAAGTACAATACTAAATAAATGGAACCCCCTCTCTTCCTAGTGGCCCAATATTTAACATAGTCTGTTAATCATCTAGAGTTAGGGCGTTTGCATGCCTCAACACTTAATTAATGTTAGGGATTTGGACCTTATAGAATATTCTTGAAATGTCACATGTGAATAGGCCCACATTTGTGAGTAATGGGGGTTGACGTGGCATCCACTCAATACCATGGTGGTCAACAAGGTAGGTCAACTTGCAAGAGTCATAACTTCCACATATGAACTTTGATTGAGGTGAATTTTGAATCGATGGAAAGCTCTCAATATGTAGAATATCATCGAGGTATTGCAAGCTATGCCCACAAATTTTGACCCCAAAAAGTTTTGTTTGATGCCTCAAACTAGATTTGGAAGGTTCCTGCCCCAAATCTCCAAATTGGAACCTGCCACTAAAATGGGCCCTACAAGCCGATGCCTCCAAAATTTCCAACCATAAAGTTACAAGATAGGTGAAAATTTACATAATGATCCATTCTTGATCATCAAGCAAAACAAATGATGAAAGGCTATTGATGGAATTCAAGTCACACTTGGACAAAGGACATAAAAGAAAGGGTACGCTTATTGATTTAAGGAATTGAAATCAAAGTTAAAATCTCATTGGAGGTTAAGAGTCATGTCAAAATTGAAAAATTGTTTTTTGAGTCAAAGCCAAAGCTAGAAGTTGAAATTGAGGTAGCAGTCTAAGTCCAATTGTGAGTTGAAAGATCTTGATTATGTGATAAAGTTCTTGTAAAGTCATATTGAAAGTTGAAGTCAAGTCCATATTTGAGCCATGTTAAATAATGATATTGGTGTGTAAATTAAGTTTCCCAAGCCAAGGTCATAGGAGTCTTGCTAGATGGAGACATATCGCCTACAATAAACATGATGTTTATAGTTTGCAAGTACAAGATCCAGTTTAAAGAAGATAAAAGAAGACCAAAGATGAAGATTGCATAAGATAGAAGACATAAGATTGCAAAATATAGAAGATCAAAGAAGATTGAAGATGAAGAGCGTATAACATGAAGATGAAAATGGAACCATTTTAATAGATAGTTAAAGAGACTAAGGATGATAATTATATATTGAGATCATGGGTATTCATTAAGGGGGAGTATGAGGGATTAAATCCTACATGTGAATCATGAATATTGTCTAGATTATATGATGTAGACCAAGCATAGACTTCTACATAATAATCAAAGATGAGGAGAAAAGAGAAATGTTAGGGATGAATACTAGGTGAGAGATTCATGGAAAGATTATGGGAGATAGTTATGCATATCTACACAATTTTACATATGTGAGCATGGATTCCCTGAATTCAGTTATGCATACGGTTGAACTAAATATATAATAATGACATAGCTATTATAGTCACATATTGTTATATAAATGAATTGAAATGTACAATAGAAACACACATTGAAATGGTATAATAAAAAAGAATTTCCCCTTGGAGGTTTTCTTGATTGTAAACTCCTGGTGTCCCTTGCTTATGCATGTGAATGATTTTATTGTTGTAGATATCTAATCCCAACATTTCTTATAGTGTGATTACACGCTCATGACTTTTTGGAGAGAAATTATGGTTACTAGATTGAAATATTTTGTAAGGCATGTCAAACCTTGCAAACAAATGAAACTATGGTTAGTCCTTTGTTACCCTTACAATATGCGTGAATTCCATATGTGAATAGCTTCTAATAGCTTCTATGAATCTTTAAGTCTTACATATAAACATTAGTTAAATTATTATTATTTTCTAAAAATGTTGTAGGGAGTTGTTTTTACTTTCGAAATCACATATTTAAACAAAACCTAATTTGCTAACACATGCACAAGATTCATGTTTACCGACATGGTGTTTGATTTTCCATGTAACCCATGGTAAAACTTATTTTGATTCTACATGTTTATAAATGGAACATGCATTAGCTCCATGTACTAGGAATATTGCAAATGTTGTCAGATCAAATGCACCATATATTGTTGGTAATGAGAAGGTGTCTTTCAAAAGCTCATTGAAAATCGTCAAAGTTTCCAAATTTTTTGACCTAACCTTTTAAAGAGTTGGTTGTCTAAAACTCTTTCCCTTGACAATTTTGGTGCAACAAACATCTCAATGTGTTGTTGTGGACATTGAGGACCCTGACACGACCCTCATCATAGGAGGAGGAGGAGGAAATGATTATACCAATCTAATCATGATGACTAGAGAGATTTACCACTAAGGATTGGTGAGATTTTCCTCTGAGGTCAAGGATTCAAATTGTGGTGAGACCTAGAAAAAGGAGGAGAACGCATGCTCCACTTCTTCTTCTAAGACCATGAAATTTGATTTAGGGTGCTCAACAGAGTTGTACTTCGTTTTTACCTCCTCCTCCACTTACTGTTTTCTGTACAAATAATTTTTTAAGGATCACCATGAGTTGCAAACATGAGAATATAATGTTTCTATGTGGTCTTGTGTAGGTGATCGATATGACAAAGATCAAGGTTGTATGACGTGTTGATTAGGGTTCTTAGTTCCGGGGATTCAATAGCTTGTTCTCTCACATGAACTTGCACATGGGATCGAATCTATGGATTATGCGAGTCGGTCCAAGAAGTTGTGTCCAAGTAGTTATGTTACAGGGGAGGGGAATGAGATTGTGTTGTAACAATGGTGATGGAGATTCCATGGAAAGATAATTGATGGGAAAACTCACTTGATAAGAAAACAAATTCTCATACAAACAACTACCTCAATTTTGACTTGGTAGACTTCTCCTCCATGACATTCCAAAAGAAATACACAAATTATTCTCTACATGGCATATTCATGCAAGGAAGCGTGCGACCAGACAAGACAAGTGTTGCTCTAAAATTGCAACACTAAGACCCAACAAAACAATAGGAGGAGAGCAATGCATAAGAGAAGGGAATCAATTGCAATGATGGATTATAATCGATGCCCAATATTAATGTGATATCATTAAAAATATGAAGTAGTTTTTCAATAAATCTAATTTAAACATGAAAAATCACATATTTAAAATTTTGTATTTTCAAATGGTTTTATAGATTTGATAAATACTTAAAACAAATTAAATATAAAAAAACAATTATGTACCATCATAATGACTAAGCCAATAAAAAAAATTATAGTTAGAAATTCAAAATTGTTAAAAATACATTTTATTTAAAACAATTATGTACCATCATAATTGCTAAGCTAATAAAACAAATTAAATTTAGAAATTCAAAATTATTAAAAATACATTTTATTTTGATATATATTTTTCACTCACCTTTAAAAATATTTCGTAAAAGGAGTAAAGTAATAGTAATTCAAAGATAATTTCACATTACAACCCTAACTATAGTAACTACTTAAGCGATAAACGCACACTCCATATATATATAGTTTAAAATGTTTGTTTTTTTAATTATTTATTTAAAAAAATTAATATAAGTATATATTTATTTTAACTTTGGATTTATGTGTTTAAAGGGATTAATTTTTTGAGGTGCAAATTTTTTATAAGTTAAAATAGATCTACTCTAGTTTTATATATATATATATATATATATATATATATCAATTCTAAGAATTTGAAATATTTCATTTATGGTTGTCATTAAAAAAAAAATTGTTATTAATATTTTTTTAAGTGTTACATGTCAACTCCATGTCAAACAGGAAAGGAATTACACATCTCCCTCATACTAGTTTGTAGAAAGCCCCTCTTAATGCAATGAAATTGAGATTAGGAATCAAATCATTTCCACTATATTTTTATGTATTCATTAGTAAAATTTGGAATGAGACTTTGGGTAGAAGCTTCACAACTCATATAATTTAAATTTATAAGGCCAATTACGAGAAGGGAAATATTGGTTAGGGTTATAGTCTCTACCAAGCTAGAGGGGTTAATNCCACTATATTTTTATGTATTTATTAGTAAAATTTGGAATGAGACTTTGGGTAGAAGCTTCACAACTCATATAATTTAAATTTATAAGGCCAATTGTTACAAGAAGGGAAATATTGGTTAGGGTTATAGTCTCTACCAAGCTAGAGGGGTTAATGTGGATGGGGTGTAGTGTGTTTGGAGTCATAATAGGTAGGGGTCAAAGTGTTTTGACGAGGGTTAGTGTGTTTAAGGGTCATTGTGATTGTGGGTTAATGTGTGTTTAAAGTTGTACTAGTCAAGGGTTAAAGTATTTTAGGGGTTAATTGTCATGTCATAAACTATAGTGCTTATTGGTATAGTGTGTAAAGAGTTATATGGATTAGTATGGATGGGGGATTAGTGCATACGAGGCCATAATTGTTAGTGTTCAAAGTGTTTTAAGCGGGGTTAATATATCCAAAGGTCATTATAGTTAAGGGGTCATTGTGGTTATGGGGAAATGTGTGTCTAAGGTTGTACTAGCTAAGGGTTAAAAAAATTTAGGGGTCAATAGTCATGTCATGGATCATAAGGGTTAGGGGGTATAGTCTGTAAAGGGTGGGACTCCTAATGCATATGGGGACATAATGGGCATCTGTTAAAGTGTGTGTAAGGTCTATAAGGGGTAGGGGACAATGTTTATTAATGGGGGTTAGTATATTTAAGGGTCATTGCACTTATGAGGAAATGTGTGTTTGGGGTCATATGAGTAAGGGGTTAAAGTGTTTTCTAAGTCTTTTATCATATTAGGGTTCACAGGGGTTAGGGGGTATACTATGTAAGGGGTTAGAAGGTTAGTGTGTATGGGGGCATAGTTTGTCCATGGCCACACAAAGTAAGAGTCAAAGTATGTGTAGGGGGGTTAGTGTGTTTGAGAATCATTGTTGTTATGGGGAAATGTATGTCGATATGGTTTAATGGGTCAGAAGATTAGTAGGGAATTAAGGGTTAGTGGGTCAATGTGATCAATACAGTCAACCATGTTCAATATGGCCAAATCACAGGTTCTCACTCAATGAACCTGTGACATAGCACATGTGTTCGTGGGATATTAAAGAATACCCCTAATTTCACTGAATATTGATAAATACCTACCAAAATCCTTTTGTTGAACCCTCCTCCCAATACATGTTTCCAATAATAATAAAAAAAAAACATATTTTTACAAGACACCCCTTTTTATACCCCCCAATAGTTATAAGCCCCTTGATACCCCACATCTCGATCCCCAATACCTAAAATATATTGATTTTCTTTTCACAAAAAAATTTAAACTCCCCTTTACGAATGAACGCGATAAGATATCGGTCAATATGGTGAATCCTCCGTGGGCCAAATATGGTCAATAATTGTTAGGTGGGATACTATATTTAGGGATTACTATGATTGGGGTCATATTGTGTTAAGGGATGATTATGTCAAGGGTCATAATGTTTAAGGGATATAGTGTCATAATGGTTATAGGGTACTATCATGAGGGTTAGGAGGTGCAATGTGCCTTAAGTTGTAATGGTTAGGGATCTCATTGTGTTAAGGGGGTTGTGTATAGAGCTCATTATGTGTCAAGGTATGATTGTGTGCAAATTTTTGTAATTTACTAATGCAATCTTCTAATTAACCTTTGGTCATCTTAATTACTTCTTGTACTAGATTCTAATTGATGTGACACACATGTTGAATAGGCTTATCTTTCTCGACCAATTGTGGAAATAAGGGAACATACTCTTTAATCCTTGATACTCATCAAAGGACATGTCATTACCATTTACAATCTCCTGTGCAAATTGGGTATTAATACCTTGCAATGAATTGACTTGCGCATAAAACTTGAAAGTGTTCGCATCATAAATTTTAGCTTTAGTATCCTGGAACAATGTAACTTAATCCCAAACTTTAACATTAATATCTTACATTAAAGTTTTTTCATAAAGCTTAACATTATGATATTGTAATGAAATTGTTTGTTCGATATGATGTTTGTGCACGGAACTATTATTTCCTCACAAGAGTGATTATTGTTTCCCATCAAATTCAACTATAATAAAACGTTATAAAATTTGTACAGGGGACTATTATTTCTTCACAAGAGTGATTATTGTTTCCCATCAAATTCAACTATAATAATAAAACGTTATAAAATTGAAAATTTAGTGTATTGTTCAAGAAGCTCCAAAATATCTAAATAACACATACATCAAAGACCCCACAAGGAAAGGGAAGGTAGAAAAATGATGTATAGTTCCCTTTAGGGCAAATAAAGTTTTCAAAATGGTGTGAAAGGAACTTTTAATCTCTTTTCCCTTTGAAAATAAAAGTCGTTGTTATTTGAAAAGCACAACCAATAATCAACTACCTTTTGTCTGGGTTTGTCCTCATTAAAAAAAAACACCCCTGTTGTTATACTAGATCTCGGGTTCGATGCAAAAGAGATCATGCGTTGTGTGCTGCCTTATACCCATCAATGCCTATTTCTAACTAGGGTTTGATGGAAAAGTTTAATTGTGGGTTAAATACTTTGTTCCATTCAATCTATTGGGAGTAGGGAAGTCTAATATATCATTGTCTTGTAGCAATCATGAAAAATATGTTATGGACTAATTTACATTTACTTTGATGAGAATGGACGTAAATAGAATGTGGATGTCTAATTCTATAACTTATAAAAGTCTTTTTAGTTAATATTTATTTAGTCAAAATCTTAATTAAATAGATCATTAAACTTAAATTACTTTTTTCACAAAACACTTTTTAATACTTAAGATTTTGAACATTAAAATCTTTTTTATATATATAAAAAAAATCATGTAATCATGTTTGATCTTACAATTATGGTTAAGTGCATTGTTAGACTCGCTCCTGATTCTGTAGGAGCAGGGAAAACCCTACCCACTCTGTCGTAGAACGAAAGGCATTGTGCTTTCTTTGCACTTTTCATAAGACGTGGTTGAGATCAAGTATTTGGGATATCTGGGGTTTTTGAGGGCAATATATTGATTTATGCATTCAAAAATATGATTTAAGTAATGTAAAATTGTGATCTCACCAATAATTGTGTTGTCGGGTGATAATTATGAGAAAATTTTAAATTAAGCTTCGGATTATTAGTTTGCTAACACTATACCTTGTCCACCCATAGGTTAGCCTTTGTATGAAAAGACTAAATTTAATGGCAAGCAATAAGCATTGAATACCTTATAACTTCATATTTGTTCATTGCAAAATTTAAGGGCGAAGTCTAAATGTTCTATCTTTTTTTTTTCTTTCAATCATCATCTAAATTCGAGTATACAATTTTGGGTGAAAATCACAATTTTTTGTTGCTTTAATTGTTTTTTTAATGTATAAATGGATTCAGCCCTTTGGAAAACTCCTGCAACACTATGACTATGCAGTCCCAACAACTTAAATCTACAATTTCAATAATTTATGACCAGATTTCAAGAAAAATTGATCAGATAATATGCCAAACTGTAAAATGTTTAGACTACATCAAATTTAACACCCTAATCTATTTACAAATTGAAATATCACATGTTAACTTGGTTTCCTTTTTTATTTCACTTCATTGCTTCAAACAATTATCTTGATTTTGTTTCACCTAGATTCTGTAGCCATGACTTGTTAGAATTAATGCTTACTTTACAGTTGGTTAGGGTTTGTTGGAGATTGTTGAGATATTATCTCAACCTCTCTGTAATTTTGGAATAAGTTGGTATCAAAGATGATTCAACCCTAACTCTCTCAAGAGAGGGGTTGTGATCATGTTGATTCTGTAATTCTTCTAATCCTTTGTACATAGGTTAGAAGGTGTGAAAGCAGTTTGTTTTGACTGCAAATTGTTTTGCAACTTACAAAATGAAGTGAAAACAGATTGAAGGTATAGGTCCTTTGTACATAGGTCCAAGGTGTGAAAACAGATTGTTTTGTTTTGAAGGTATGAGAAGATAATTATTTGGTGTTTGTTGTTGTCGTAAGAACTGAGTGCACTCCATGCATGTAGCATATATGTTTATGTCTATAGCAATGATAGACGGGAGCAATAAAGTGTTGACTGTCCAATCTCTATCTGACATCGTTGCTTGTCGTCTTTTTGCGGAGTTGCAGAAGTGTTTTCGACTCGAGCCTCATATTTACATACCAATCCCTACCTGGGCCAATCACCACAATATCCAAGGAGATGCCCATGTACTGCACAAGAATTTCCATTATTACCATCCAGAGACTAAGCGTTTAGACTTTGCATCTCTTATGGATGATGTGAAGAAATCTCTCAATGGTTCCTTTTTCTTGCTTCATGCATGTGCTCACAATCCTACACTTGTAGATTCAACAGAGAAGCAGATTGACTATTTTACGCTCATGGAAGGAGTCATGTCGTGGATTTTGGAGAGGAGGTGAATTCAATGGAAAGAGGTAGGTCTTGGATTGCCACAAGAAGATATGGTACATTGTTGGCATGTATGTTGATTGAAAGAATGGTTTAAATACGTGGACACAATTTTATATTAGTTTATTAATTATTGAAATGTATTATCTTTATTTTGTTTGTAAAATTATATGATGAAGAACCAATCATACAATAGAGTAACATAACTTAAGTTGGTGGTTATTGACATTCTTCGGTGCCAAAAGAACACGTCACTGATTTGATTATATGTCTACACTCTGTTATAAGTTGATGGTTCTTGTTGTACTTTGGTGCTCCAAGCACAACGGTTACTAGTTATCTTTGTGTGTTTGTGAGATTTTGCATGTGAAAAAGGTCAGGTTGTATGATGGATTGTTGGATACATTTAGTATCTAGACTATTTTTCAAAGTATGTCAAGAATTGTGGGTCATTACAAATATTGTTGGTGCGGAATTGATCAAACCAGGGTCCTTCTCAGGTTACCAACAAAAGGCATCGAGTAGTCTAGAGCGTTGGATTTTTCATCTCCTCCGAAGAGAAGAAGTCTCACTTGAAGCGCAACCAAGACAGAGAGATATGGAAGGGCAAGGAGAATACTTAGGTGGGTTTCCAGAACCTTCAAGATTCACCATGATCTTGCGCAAGATAGACTAACCACAAAACATATCTGAACTCAATCATACTGTAAATAAAGACACTCAAGTTGCAAAAGAATTTGTAAACAAAGACAACATATGGATCTTTTTAACCATAAAGAAGTACTGTAAGGAGACAATTCATAAGCATACACACAAAATGACACAATAATTTCAAAATTTTAGGTCCTTCCATATCTATTATCAGTAGCGCTTCTCAGATACAATCTCATAGATACAAATCAATATTCTATTATAAACTTTTGACTCTGGACTCATGTCACAGAGCTCTATCTACCCTTTTTCCCAAAAGTGTATACAAATTACAATCACATAACCTTTTATAAACTACACCCAACCATACTCAACACTAACAGCAAAAACCCAACCCTTTTACAATAATATGCATCTCATATATAGGCTGAGTGGAATCTTCTGGCTTTGGGCTCCATATGCTTTATTGTTCTTGTTCTGTTGTAACTGCTTTTGCTTGTTGTCGTTGTGCTGCCCCTTTTCGCAACCTTTTTCTATTTCTTTGCTTGCTCCACTTTCCAGCTCTTTTGTAGCTTACGCAACTCGTGTTTGACCAAAACTGGGATTGTAGTCCTAATTGCGCAATATTCAAACCAAAAATGAAGGGCCCAACAGGCTCTGACCACAAGCCTTGAATCGCCCTCGAGTCAAGTACTTGGCTCTTTCATAGCTTCTATGAGTGCCTGTTGCTTTCCTTTGTCCTCCTTCTTCATTTTATTTTGATCTTCTTCTTGTGCTTTCTCCTTTTCTTCCTCTTCAAATGAAGGGCCCAACTCTGGGACCAACTCTAAGGCCCACTTCCTGACTTCCTGGAAACTCCCAATTTTATCCTGCCACTTCCTCGCAATGAGTGAGGCTTCGGCTACAAACTATTGAGTCGCATCTGTGATACACCGTTTAGGCTTGGATGTGACCAAAGATTTCCATTCAAAGTCAATTGTAGCATCTACCTGATGCATTTTCATGTACATTGTCTAAACGACAGGTCAAAATTCACGCAACTCTTTCTTGGCTACGAATTACGCTTCAAACAATGCATTCAGCTCATTGTCTGCTTGTTGGATCTGATCAAATTTATCCTGTTTCTCCAACAGATCCATGGTGACCGCAACTTCTTCATTGAGAAACTAGACTCTTGCGCGCACCTCCTCCAAAGTTTGGTTGCGCCTTGCCATAATTCCCATCCAGTCACTGACTTCGCGAAATATCTTTGTGCATTCGACTGTGCACTTGTGTAGTGTTTCTCAAACATTGTTTCCTTCCAACACTACCTTCTCCATCTGCTCCTACAACTTCCGAGGTTGTTTTTCTGCTTCCTGTTGACTTTCCCACAACTGTACTTCCAAATTCTCTACGTGAATGGCCAACTGTGACTATGCTCCCTGGAGTAGTTCGATTGATTCTTAGGTTCTCCTATAGTAGTGGACTCTGGAAGTTGGGGTGCTACCTTCCTTATTTCCAGCCAGGCTTCAACAAGCCTCTCCTAAACTCTTCCCAGGTTATGTTCCTCATGAACCTTGGTGTATTCCACCTGCGTTCTACATGCTTGAGCAAGGAGTGCTTCCTCCCTCACGAAATCTGCATTCCTTTCAGCCTGCTAGAGCCTCTGTTCTAGTTGATCAGTTGAGGCTCTGATCATTCTGACTAACTGCATTGTTGGCCACTGTGCAAGGTCAGCGGAAGAAGGGGTGGCCTCCCTCGGTACTCAGACCTGCAGTGGGATTCCAATGGTCGTTGAATGCTCTGAAGGTGTCTCCACCTCATCTTCTACTGTCGATGGTCCTAGCGCAAGCCTCAACCTCAACGTTGATGGCAGGAGCATTAGAACTTATGTTATGGCAATGCAGATTTGCAACAACTCTGCGCACTACTGAGGGTTTTGGATGACTAGCTCCATTTGTTCATGCACTGACATCGTGCTTTGTCCTGAGGCTGTCTCAGGTTCCTTCTTAACCTCTGGTATCTCCGCCTCTTTGTGGACCTCAGCTTCCAGGGTTGTGCTTCCTATAGCACCCTCAATATTGGTCGTTGAGGAAGTGCATTGAGGACTTAGGACTTGTGGCTTCTGTACTGTTTGCATCTCCGTTGAAGATGGAGTGTCCTGAATGGGCACAACCAAACATCGGGACTACATGGTTTCTGGGTGCATGGGGTGAAGCAGGGACTTGTGCGATCCTAGGGTAAATAATAGGTTGAGGGGGTTTCTCTTGCATCTCAAGGCCAGGGATATTCTGAAATACTTCTATGGATTTTTTAAAGAATAGATTATGTTTCACAGGATCATACATGTCCTCCTTAAGCGATGCTTTCTGGATCTGAGGTAAATTGTCATCATCTGCACTAGTCTTTTCCCCTCCTCGAGTAACGATATTAAGGTTGGGTACTTGTCCTTTAATGACTCTCTTTATCTCTGAACTGATGAGAGTAGTCCATCATTGACGTACCTGATCTTCCCATTTTGAAATTAGTTATGGGCAGTCTTCAATTGTGTGCCCATTGTTTCTACAGTGAGAGCACCATGGATGCCTTGGGCGGGGACAATATCTATTCATGTGGCCTTGCTCATCATATTTGTAGCATCTACTTGGTCCTATTCCCCCGGTTCTTCCTCCTATGAAGTCTCCTCCAGCTCCACCTCCTCGACCTCTTCTTGGTCCCTCAAGGGTTTCATTCACCCTGAATGATGTTCAATCCAGACTGTTCGCAACTGCATCCAACGCTCTACATTGATTCGTAGCATGTGTGGTAGATGCGCAGAACTCACAGTGCACAGTATTCGATACTGTTGAATACTTCTGAATAATGGGACATTGTCTTGGCCCATGCCCATGGATTTGACAAATCTCACAATACTCAACTGATGGCGTTGCTTGATTACCTAGAAAAGCATGATATGGGGTTGGGGTATGGAATGGTAAATTCATAGATACTTGTGCAACTCCTCTCGTGGATCCTGGTGAGGGTCCCATCGGATTCTGAGAAGGTCCCATTCCCCTCATTCGTGGACATTCATTCACCAGATGTCCTTTTGTGTAACATTTGGTACACCAGACTTGCAGTCGTCCTAGTCTGGGTATCGTCAATTCTTGAATCTTCTCTGTAAGCGTTGATATTTGCCATTGTAGTTGCATCAAATTTGCATCTGTTGGGGGCCTGGTCACTCTCAAGCTCCCGGGATATCCTTCCATGGCTTCAATCTTCATTGATTGTTCCAAGGCATCTTTCAATGTAGTTATCCGTTGTTGCGTTAACAGAATCTATGTCAGAGGTAGCAATCCCTGAATATACCATTCTCTTTGATGTTCTTCATGGATAAGATGTGCTAACCTCCCTATAGCATCTTTAAACTTCTGGATATATTCCCAGACCGATTCACCTTCCCTTTGTTGAATTTCACGCAACTCATACGGAGCTTGTTGTTCTGACTAAGGCAGCGTAAACTCCGCTATGAACTTTGTTCGTACATGATCAAGTGTGAACTCTTGACCTTGCATTCCTGACACTCCTAGCTCGATAACCTTCATGTACCATTTGAGAGCACAACCTCTCAAGGTAGTCTGGAACTCAACCAATTTATTTGCATCCAGATTCCATCTGGACCTCCAGATTGCTTCACATAAGAACCAATGTTGCTCAACATCCTCGTCTCCCTTACCCCAAAATTCTTGGTATCGACCAATCAAACCTCCCGCGTTACCAACCATTGCTGATATTACTACTCCTACCAAAATAAAACCTAACGGTCTTGGTTGCGATCTACCAGGGGATCCCAACCTCCCAGTATTCACGCTTCCCGGACGTGGCTGACTGAATGACTGTAATGGAACCAGAATAGCATAAGAAGGTACTATAGAATTTACCACTTCCGTAGAAGACACTTGGGGTATGGGTGATTCAGGGATGGTGTCACTGGCTTCGGGGCGAGTTTATTTGATATGTAGGGTCTCATTCTCATCCTCTAGAGCGGTCTCTTCACCCGGATTCCCGATCATTCCTGGCATCAGGGTTGAATCTTCTCTTTCTTCTTCAATATCCATGTTGACTTCCTTTTCCCATGCTTCTACACCTTCTTTTTCTTGCCCACCCTCTTGGGGACTTCTTTCTCTTTGCGCTTTTCTCTCACTTAATCTTTGGTTGGCCAGTCTTTCATGTATTCTCATCATTCACAACTCTTCCATCTGTCCTTCCTCGACTTCTCCTGGTCCGACTTCTTTCTGCAACTTTTCAGATTGTTTTACTGCTTTCTTTATCTTACCGTGCCACCCCTTCTCAACTATGACGACTCTTTTCAATGCTCACTCATCTCTTGAGTCCATTTCTTGTTGCTCCCCCATTTGTCAAAGAACCTTCTCCCCTCTCTCGGGCCATGAGTCCACCCCAAACTCACCCCACTACAAGCGAAGGTGTTTACGCTGCCATCTCAGTCAGGGAAATAGTCAACATCCCCTCCTCCATCAAGAAAACCTTAATCCACAAGTGGAATTCTCTCAATAGTCTTCCCCTTGCATATTTCTTGAAATATGCTTCTTCCCATGAAAAGGATTGGTGATTCTCAGCTGCAAACTCGATAATCTATCCTTCTAATGTTGTATTGACCTAGAAATTTATCACTCGTGTTACTGGACGATCCAGACGATGAAGTGTTGTGATATTTTTTGTATCCCAAGAACATGTGTTCTTGATTCGTTCTTGGAATTCCAGAGCTTCTTGGAACCTATCTACCCAGTGGAAAAGTTCTTCTAGGAACTTAACCCAGAATATCTCGTACTGGTCGCTCGATATTTCTGAGTAAAAGACAACCTCTCGTGTATCTTTCACATATTTTCCTCTCAGCTCTGCTTCTTTCCATATGAATGCGTCACAATTTCTCTCCCACCACTAGTGAATATCAAATCTGTAAATCCGCAAAAAAATTCTCCCTACAGGTTCCCTTTTAACGCAGGTTCGGCAATGGAACCATTTTGTTGGTGCGGAATTGATCAGACCAGGGTCCTTCTCAGGTTACCAACAAAAGACACTGAGTAGTCTAGAGCACTAGCATTTTCATTTCCTCCAAAGAGAAGAAGTCTCACCCAAAGTGCAACCAAGACAGAGAGATAGGGAAGGGAAAGGAGAATACTTAGATGGGTTTCCAAAACCTTCAAGATTCACCATGATCTTACGCAAGATAGACTAACCACAGAACAGATCTGAACTCAGTCATACTATAAATAAAGACACTCAAGTTGCGAAAGAATTTGTAAACAGAGACGACATATGGATCTTTTCAACCATAAAGAAGTATTGTAATGAGACAATTCATAAGAATACACACATAATGACACAGTAATTTCAAAATTTTAGGTCCTTCCATATCTATTATCAGTAACACTTCTCAGAGATAAAAATCAGTATTATGTTATAAACTTTTGACTTCGGACTCATGTCACAGAGCTCTATCTACCATTTTTCCCAAAACAATATACAAATTACAATCACAAAACCTTTTCTCAACTACACCCAACCATACTCAACAATAACAACAAAAACCCAACCCTTTTACAATAGTATGCATTTCATATATAGGCTGAGTGGAATCTCCTGGCTTTCGGATTCATATGCTTTCTTGTTCTTGTTTTGTTGTAACTGTTTTTTCCTTGTTGGCATTGCGCTACCTCTTTTCGAAACCTTTTTTTGTTTCTTTGCTTGCTCCGTTGACCAAAACTGGGATTGTAGTCCTTCTTGCGCAATCTTCAAACCAAAAATGAAGGGCCCAACAAATACGTCATTGATGATTAGGTTGTCTCATCGGGACTACATGGTTTCTGGGTGCAGGGGGTGAAGCAGGGACTTGCGCGATCCTAGGGTAAACAATAGGCTGAGGGGGTTTCTCTTGCATCTCAGGGCTAGGGATATTTTGAAATAATTCTATGGAATTTTTAAAGAATAGCTGATGTTTCAGAGGATAATACATGTCCTCCTTAGGCGGTGCTTTCTGGATCAGAGGTAAATTGTCATCATCTGCACCAGTCTTTTCCCCTCCTCGAGTAACGATATTAAGGTTGGGTAGTTGTCCTTTAATGAATCTCTTTATCTCTGAATTGATGAGATTAGTCCATCATTGACGTACTCGATCTTCCCATTTTTAAACTAGTTATGGGCAGTCTTCAGTTGTGTGCCCATTGTTTCTACAGTGAGAGCACCATGGCCGCCTTGGGTGGGGACAATCTCTAGCCATGTGGCCTTGCTCATCACAATTGTAGCATCTACTTGGTCCTATTCCCCAGGTTCTTCCTCCTATGAAGTCTCCTCTAGCTCCACCTCCTCGACCTCTTCCTAGTCCCTTAGGGGTTTCATTCACCCTGAATGATGTTTGATCCATCATGTCTGCAACTGTATCCAATGCTCTACATTGATTTGTAGCATGTGTGGTAGATGCGCAAAACTCAAAATGCACAATATTCGATACTGTTGAATACTTCTGAATAATGGGGCACTGTCTTGGCCCATGCCCATGGATTCAACAAATCTCGCAATACTCAACTGATGGTGCTACTTGATTACCGGGAAAAGCATGATATGGGGTTGGGGTATGGAATGGTAAATTCACAGATACTTGTGAAACTCCTCCCGTGGGTTCTGGTGAGGGTCCCATCGGATTCTAAGGAGGTCCCATTCCCCTCATTCGTGAACATTCGTTCACCAGATATCCTTCCGTGTAACATCTGGTACACCAGACTTGCAGTCGTCCTAGTCTAGGTATCGTCAATTCTTGAATCTTCTCTGTAAGCACTGATATTTTCCCTTGCAGTTGCGCCAAATTTGCATCTACTGGGGGTCTGGTCACTCTCAGGCTACTCGGATATCCTTCCATGGCTTCAATCTTCATTGATTGTTCCAAGACATCTTTCAAAGTAGCTATCCGTTGTTGCGTTAACGGAATCTGTGTTAGAGGTAGCAAGCCCTGAATATACCATTCTCTTTGATGTTCTTCATGGATCGGATGCGCTAACCTCCCTATAACATCTTTAAACTTCTAGATATATTCCCAGGCCGATTCACCTTCCCTTTGTTGAATTTCACGCAACTCAGACGGAGCTTGTTGCTCTGACTAAGGCAGCTTAAACTCCGCTATGAACTTTGTCCGTACATGGTCAAGTGTGAACACTTGACCTTGCATTCATGGCACTCCTAGCTCGATAACCTTCATGTACCATTTGAGAGCACGATCTCTCAAGGTAGTCTGAAACTCGACCAGTTTATTTACATCCAGAGTCCCTCTGGACCTCGAGATTGCTTCACATAAGAACCAATGTTGCTCAACATCCTTGTCTCCCTTACCCCAAAATTCTGGGTATCGAGCAATCAAACCTCCCACGTTACCAACCATTGTTGATCTTACTACTCCTACCGAAATAAAACCTAACGGTCCTGGTTGCGATCTACCAGGGGATCCCAATGTCCCAGTATTCGCGCTTCCCGGACGTGGCTGACTGATTGACTGTAATGGAACCAAAATAGCGTAAGAAGGTAGCATAAACTTAAACTAGAACGAATTATGAAGACTGAAACTATGAATCGAATTGGATTCAATGAGACCAGCACAAAAATGAAATAAAACTTGGCCCAAAAGAAAAAGCGCCATTGAAACTATAAAACGAGGTGAGGCAGAGAGATCGATTCTTCAATTCAATTCAATGAAGCAGAAAGATATGAAAGTTTTTTTGAGATTTTCAAAGTAATCAAATTGGATGACAAAACTCCGCGCTCGCTTCCACGGCAATATTGTTGGTGAAGTGCAGGAGCTTATCTGCACGCCACCCCCGAAAATATTGTTGTCATTTACTTTCCCTTGCCACTTGGTCCACAGCAATAACACCAAGAATTACAAACAACAATATGGTGACAAGAAAAGAATATTACGAGTTGCTAAAAACAGCAGTGGGACAGGAGATTATCATACCGGAAGATAGATGGTTCCACAATGGAATAACGTGGCTGAGTGAAAATGTGGGGGCATTACAATTGGTGCAGAAGAAGGTTCCAGAAGATTCAGTGAGATGAAATTTCAGAAAACAGGCGAATAATATGTATGTTCATGGATACGTTTGCATCACTTATATATCAATGATACCAGTTTGTTCCAATTTCCAAATATACTTATCTTTCGAACTAAAACACGCAAAGCATACGGAACTTTCTTCCAGTAAAGAGATTGCATTTATTTTAATAATATTAATTTTATAATAAATTTAAATATTAATATAAATAGAAGATAAGAAATAGGATTCAGGTGTAAGATAGTATACTGAAATAGAACTCAGGTAGTGAAGTATACTGTCATGTTATAGTGAAAGTTATAAAACTAGCATAGCCGCTGAGAACGCCAAAGGTATCTGTTGAGAATGTGTGTTTTCAATATAAAACTTTTGTGATAATTACATATCTTTACAGTAATTTTTTAATGTGATTAGGTAAATGTGAAAAAGTAAACATGTTAAATGCCTTGATAAATGCAAGAAAGTTATGAACAATAAATCTGACCCATTGATTTTGGAGGACTACTAAGAATATGCCAGCATTTTCAATGCATAGCCATCAGATTAGGGTTTAAGGTTAAATAAGGTTAAAAGATCATTAATTGTGCCCATTGTCAATAGGTGTACGCCTTTCAGCGTAAAGATGTTCGTTAACTATTTTAAGAAATGATTTTTTTTGTCGAAATCTGACGATATAAATTTACATGAATCACTATTTTTTGTTATTCAAAATCCATTTCTACATTCAAAAATAAATGAAAACTTTCTCTCATTAAAAAAAAAAAATAAAAAATAAAAATAAAAAATAGATTAAAACTTTAACTTTATATCTAAACATATCTCAACAACCATAGAATTTTTGAACATGATTGGACGGCTCACTTTTGTCATGCCTTGTACATGACAAGGGCCCTGAATGGGATGTGTTCTCTAGAGTGTACCACTTGAGATTCGAACTCACGTCTTTGGGAAGCTAAGTTTCCTCGTCATTAACGTGTGGTGTACGATGCGTAAGGGCCTGGCTCTCATCAAAACTATTTGAGCACAGGAACCCCAAGCGTCCTTCTGGTAATCTTATCGTCTAAAAAAGCATAAGCAGTTGTTCATCAGGATCGATCGTGTAGAAAAGAGTAAGAGAAATGGAGCAACCTTCTGCGGAATCGATGCAAACGGTTGCTGCAAAGGCACCTGTTACTTCACGCCGGAAACTGAATACAGATCTAGATGAACAAATGCCTAAACCCTGTATGTATGTTTAATATTTTGTCAGTTGCTGGTATTGAGAATCATTGAGATTGAATATTTGCTTGAAATTCATGTTGCTTGTCTTATGTCTGTGTTGGTGCAGATCTGGCAAGGGCTCTGGTGGCTGTTGATCCGGAGTGTTTGAATGGATCCAAGGGACACCATCACAATAACATGAGCGTTCTTCAACAGCACGTAGCCTTCTTTGACAGGAACAAGGATGGGATCATTTATCCCTGGGAAACTTACCAGGGTATTAATTTATTATAATAGCATCCTTCGTTGTTCTTCCCATTCCCATTGACTTGTCTTTGTAATTTCTATCTGTAGTCATGACACTGTGCACATTGACAGATTGTGTATTCATTAATGGAATTGTGAAATCGTCTTTATTTTCTTGTGGGGTTGAGATATCTGTTGAGATTATGGTCCTCATTTCTTTATTTGGGCATTCAGTAACCAAAAAATATTTGGTTGAATTTCTAGGTTTCCGTGCCATTGGATTTAACATCCCAATCTCCTTGGTAGCAGGACTGCTTATCAATCTCACACTGAGCTACCCAACATCATCTGTAAGTATATATTTCAGTGGATAAGTTAATTCCAAAAAAGGATATCCAATAATGAAATCTGTGAATCAATCTATCCATCTAGCTGATGAATCCTGGCACTTATACCGTTGCAGAGTTGGATACCCTCGCTGTTATTACCTATACACATTGATAACATTCACAAAGGAAAGCACGGAAGCGACTCAGAGGTGTATGACACTGAGGGGAGGTTTGTTCCTGCTAAATTTGATGCCATCTTCAGCAAATATGCCTGCACATTTCCAGACAAATTCACATATTCAGAGCTCCAGGCCATGCTCAAGGCCAATAGAAATGTAAATGATCTCTTTGGATGGTAAGTTGCAAAACTGGGCGACTTCAATATTCAATTATGTGCTTAAAATTCTGGTGATTGAATTGATTCAACGGTGTGTATGTGTATGAATTCATGTGATTTGATTCAATTATGAATGGTGGGTATACAGGGGTGCAGCCAGAGCAGAATGGAGCTTCCTGTACAACCTGGCTAAGAACAAGGAAGGATTTCTGGATAAGGAAACGTTGAGAGCGCTGTATGACGGGAGTTTGTTTGAATACTTTGAAAAGCAATACGCGTCTCGCAAGGCACAATGAAATAATTGTAGATCTTACTTCCATTATTGCTGCTTTCATGTCGGATTGTGTCAGCTTTAATCAAGATCAATAAAATGTGTACGTTTATTCATTTAGCTGAATGTATACCCTAAATCAAGTTCAGTGTCCCACCACCTTCTTTGAATGGAAGTATTCTTCTTTGAATGGCAGTATTCTAAATGTTTTATTTTTGGTTGTTTTAAGATAATTTTTTTGGTTTGATTTTGTTTTAAATTCGGTGATGAATAGTTGGATCTGCATATTTTAGTGATTAAGTTTGTATAATCCTAGTATTTTATGAGTTTTTCAACATACTGAATTTATTTATGCATTCAGAAATGCAATTTAAACAACAAAAAATAGCAATTTTGTCTAAATTTACATTGCCTACCTTGATTCACTTAATTCACAACAGTAACAACACTAATTTCAAAACCACAGTATGGTGACAAGAAAAGCATATAATGAGTTGATAAAAACAGCAGTGGGACAAGAGATTATCATACCGGAAGATGGATGGTTCTAATTCCAATGGATGGTTCTAATTCCAATTGGTGCAAAAGAAGTTCTAGAAAATTAAGTGGGATGAGATTTCAGAAAACAGGTCAATAATATGTATGTTCATGGACACGTTTACATTACTTAATATGTCGATGATACCAAAAAATACTTAAAGAGTGTATTAACATATGAAAAAGTCTTTAGCATCTCAGGTTGAGTTTTTTTTGAGATCTGTTAGATGATTTAGATTAAGAATAAAATATATGTTTAAAGGATTTGTTCATGGACACGTTTACATTACTTAATATGTTGATGATACTAATAAATACTTAAATAGTGTATTAACATATGAAAAAGTCTTTAGCATCTCAGGTTGAATTTTTTTTGAGATATGTTAGATGATTTAGATTAAGAATAAAATATATGTTTAAAGGATTTGAATTTTGGTAGAAGAGTATCACTATTTTAATATTTGATTTGGATATGAATTAGATTTTAATATTTGATTTGGATATGATTTAGATTAAGAATAAAATATGTGTTTAAAGGATTTGAATTTTGGTAGAAGTGTATCACTATTTTAATATTTGATTTGGATTAAAATAAAATATATTTTAAAAGATTTGAATTTTGGTAAAAAAATATTATTATTAAATTATATAAAAAATATTTTAAAATTATCTAAATTTATTAGTAAATTATTTATAAAAAATATATCAAATTCAAATTTTTTGTCTATGAATATTTTTATAATGTAAACTTAATATTCACATATATAAAAATAAATAAAAATTCTAAAAAAAATGAATATTAATTCTAATTTGTTTCAATTTGAGAAGATACTTACTCTTTCTAGCAATAATTAATTTAAAAACATTACTTTTTGTAATCTATTTTAATTAAATAACTAACATAACCCTGGAGTAGTCGGGAAAAGAGAACCTTGAATTGTTCTAGTGATTACATTTCTCAAATATAGGTGGTGTTTCTTTTGGATGATAGATGATCCATTCAACAATTTCATTTTTATTTTTTTCATTCACAAGTAGATGGTAGTTGTGTATAGTGCCTCCAAAAATAATATTCCAATGAGTTAAACATAAATGGATGTAGGGTGGGAGGAATATTGGATTAAGAAGGAATCGAGGGTATGTATTGGGACAATTTGGTGGGTAATTGGTACAACTCAATCAAAGTGTGAAAAACATTGGGTGAGATGGGATCAATATGCTAGAGTGCACCAAAATCAAAGAAGATGTTGTTTACTCACACATGTGCTATTGTTGATGGTCATTTGAGTTGGCCCATATTGAATGACAAAGTAACATCTCCACAAGATTTTAACACAATTGTTTTACTTGTACACATTCAATGACAATGTTGACTGCTATGATACCTTGATTTTGAATTGACATTAAATTCCATCCAACTAAAACTCATCTAATGCCCATTCAATTGTTAGATGATTCTCCTCCAAATAAATCTAATTTAATATCGTTTACTCTTCCATGGAAGATAGAATCTAAGCAACTTCAACCAACCCTAATTCCACAAAACAACAAACCTAGATCATTTTAAAGAAATCATGGACAGATGGTCGGTTTCAACACACCATCAACAGATGAAAAAGAACCAAGGGAAGTTGATTCCTATAGGATGCAGACATGACATATGATGGAATCCTAAAGGTTGTGGAGATGGCATATGGTAGAATCCTAAAGGCTACGAACATGAGAGATGGAAGTTTGTAATATGCTTTGGAAAGACAACGAAGGTTAGGAGGGAACATCCCCTTAAATATGGAATCTTGATAACATGGTTTGTAGGGAAAATATGAAACTTGATCTACCTATAGCCATGTATCCATGATCAAGTTATAAAAAAATATTGTCATTTAAGAAGTGTACAATTTAGGTTAGTCTTTATGTTCTTTTTGTTAATACATATTCTCATGGTTCAATCTCATTATATTTTAACAAGGTTGTGTTTATGGAATATACATGTACCAAAGAGTTATTTCCATCTAGTTTAGATTCTTGAAGAACCTCCACACACTTGAGATGAATTGATTGAAAATTATTTGCAAATTTTGGGGTTATGTTTAATATCACCTATATTTAACATATGATGTTTAATGTAGTAAATCTTAGAAAACCATGTCAAAGAAAAATAATCAAAACATGGGGAAAGTCTCAAAGGGTTTAGGTTAATCATTGATATAATCATGGGTGTAGAATCAACATTTAATGTTATAAACAAACGTTTTCATTGATGTTGTTGGAAAAACTCAATGTGTCACATGACATCTAGTTAGTTTATCAAAGTTAAAATGTGAACAAACATGGCTAAACTAACCAAACAAGAAGAGATTGGATGTTGGGGAATAGTCTATTTAATTTGGTGGCCTTGGGGACCATAGTTGTCAATGTCAATCCTTTATTTATAAGAATAGAAAAATTTCCAAGTCTACATCCTACTACACTGAGTCTGACAACATTCTTATTTTACATATATACTTTAAATGGTAATGTTGTGGGTTGTAGTACATGTATGAGATGCTTGATTAATGGCCAAGAGTTGAACCTTGGTTATGCTTAAAATTGCATATTATATTAATGTTTTATAATCTCTCAAGAATGGAGTTTAATCCACATTGCAACAAGTTGATGGATGAAGGAAAGGAAGTCTTCACATGGAGAGGAAGTCATGCGTAGAGATAGAGGGATAGGTGGATAAGTACAAGTGGTAGGGGCTTTCCAAATACTAATGGTAAATTTCAATTGGTCTCGAGTGACAAAAAACGAGGGTGATCCATCCCTTAAAAGACATATTTGGCATAACAAATTGAACACCAAATCCATAAATTGACATTAAAATTTGAAGTATATAGGCCAAAGAGTTATAAAAAGTGAAAAAATTAAGATCCCTTCTTAAAATAAAATGTTTTCTCTACAATTTATTATCTAGACTAAAAGTATTCGTTTAGGGATGAGTTCAATATTGAATTACCATTTCTCTTCAATATCGTTGTTTTAAAGATATAGTGATGAGTACAACCTAAAAAATTGTGGGACCATGACAATGCCTATTTCTTAATTAGGAAAAAAATTGATACGAGCTAGAATGACCAATTCACCAGTTGTGGAGAGCTAAGACAACCAATTTAGCAACAATTGAAGATTATACTCTATGTTATCACTTGATCTGATGTAACCATCCAACACAAATTAATCGTTACATATGGCATGGATTGATAAAAAAATACGTCAAGTGACACAATACCCTATACATGTCAAGTCACTTTATCCATTGGATGGAGCACAACATCACACAATATGAAATTGGTTTGGATCAATATGTAGATTTTAGGCGTGAGAAATCTCTACATAGACTATTATATCTATAGTTTTTATAGACACTGTAAGAATTATCTTAAATTATTGCATTAATCTGCATATTCCAAGCATGAGTAATCTCTAGGCCTTCTCATGCAAAATTCCATGTATCTCTTTCTCGTAAAGAAAGTGTTAAGCTCTACTTGTTTTTCCTTGTATTTAATCTCATTATGAAACCTAACTTTGCATTTTTTTTTTATCTCCTGCCATTATTAATTTAAGGTCTCTGGTCTTTCTTTTGTGCAGGCTCAAGTAGCATCATTGGAAGATGTTGCCAAGTTGTTTTTGGGCGAATGCAAAGAATCAACAAAGTTAAAAGTTAAAAGTTAAAAGACACATGCGCTCTTCTTCCAGCTTATTACTTAGAAGTTTTCAAATAGTTAAACCCAATTATTTTACTCCATTTTCCATCTCATTTATGTTGCCAAATTAAGGTGATTATACAACATTGCAAACATCCTCTAGTAGTTGAATCTCACAAAAAGCTAAATAATTTCTTAGCACAAATCTTGCATGTGCTTTGAAGAAGATATTATCAAGTAGTGAAACTTATAACTTTCAATCTTATTTCGTCCCCGAGGTGTAGGACACTCGGTGATGGAGTGTGTTGTTAAGGCACTCTGTGATGTTAAAGTCACCGGTTCGAAACCTGCGGGGACAAAAACTCCAGCCATGTTAAGGGTTGGTATGGCTCAGGCCGGGTGCAATCCCCAGGTGATTTTGACGACTTAGATGCCCCTGAGTCGCGGTTTCTCAGCCACAGATGAGTCCCACAAGTCACGGACAAACTAACAAAAAAAAAACTTCCAATCTTATTTCTTTAATAGACTCAAAATATGAATAATCAAGTGGTCAAAAGTGAAAGACAAACAAAAATACATTGTCGGTGTTTGTTGACATGGGCCATTTCAATATGAGATCAATCCAAGTTCAAAATATGTTTAAGGAAAGATTTATTATTATTTCTAAATCCTTTTCAAGGAGACTTTCTCTAAATAGATGCATTTTGACTTGGGTCTATTAAATTCATCTTGGATCTATTAAACCCCTAAAGAGATGATATTGGTTAATCTTAACTTAAATATCTACTAGCTAAACTTGGATCTATCAAGCACCTTCTCCAAGTGCAAATCTTTTTTAAAGTGCAAAACTTGAGGAAAGGTTTGCACCTATAGAGATTTGATCCCTCTTAACATGGATTTAGGTTGGTTATATATATATATATATATATATCAACTATGAGTTAGAATAGTTATTATTGGTGAATGTTGACTCACTTATCATTGTTATTTAAGAAAAACCACACTACTTAAAATAACTTGTTATGGTAGACTTCACTTTGCAAAATACATTTAGATTTTTATACATTAACATGCTTCTTTAAGTTTGAAAAAAAACAATAACATTAATATTAATTTAAATCATAATCTAAATATTTAAACAAATATTTATATGATATAATTCTCAAATCCATTATTAACTTAGATATTAATAATAAATCATATCAAAACAAAAACAATATGATAATTTTTAAAATTTGTTATTTAAAGTAAGAAGATTGATGCAAAATAGTTAAAGATTCTTAAAAAGAAGATTTCATAAATAAGAACGTTAAGAAATTGTATTTTGTTTTTATTTAGAAAGAAATTGTAGTTTGTTTTAAATACAAAACAAAGTTTTGTTAATTCAGTTAACTTGACTCTTGTATGGATTACACGGAAAAATGTTAGATAAATTTGAAACTAAAAGTAGCTCTTCAAATTTTATCATTAATCAAGACCAATAAAAATAAAATTTTATCACTAACTGAAACAAATAAAAATCTTTGGAAAACCAAGACCCATAAAATCTTTAAAAAAGTAGAACTCTTCTTCAAATGTTATCATTAATCAAGACCAATAAAAATCAAATTTTATCACTAACTGAAACAAATAAAAATCTATGGAAAACCAAGACCCATAAAATCTTAAAAAAATAAAACTATTCATTTATAAGAATGTCTCGTGCCATTTCACCTAATAACAATCATTTAATTGCATTATTTGCAATATATTTAAATATATTACTACGTGAATATTAAGAAAATGATCAATATATATATTTTAATTTGTCTCAATATTTTTTCACCTCTACTACTAACTTACATATATAATAAATATATAAGAATGTTGATTCGGATTTTATGAGTAGAACGAAATGAATGGAGGTTATTATCAAAAGATGCTTAAAACAGAATAACAGATATACAGTAAAACGAGTTTCTATGCCGGGCATCGCCTTGATGGTGGGGGCTAGGGCGTTGCCCGTAACATATAACATATGTTATATGTTATAACATATAACATATTGTTATATGTTAAACTTATAACACATATGCTATACGTTTAACATATAACATATGTGTTATATGTTATAACATATAACACATGTGTTATATGTACCCATAAAACTAATTATTAAGCCCAATAATTATATGAATTGAATTTTTTTTACATATAGGTTAAAAAAAATTAATCTTTTTTTAAATTAGTTTTTATAATCAATGTTGTGTTTTTTAGTTGATTATAATGTGAAAGGCCTAATTTTTTTTTATCTTCGTATAGGAAAATGTCAGGAAAAAGATTATCTATCAATATATCTGGATCACGACCAACAATAATGGCATCAAAAAATGCAACTGGAACCTCCATCAATGTTAGTCAACAAAATGATAGCTTAACACCTAAGCTATCAAAGGTGATGAAGAATGTTAGAGAGTGGAAATCTATGGAAGGTGAAAACAAGCAAGAATATTCTTGGTTTGTTAAAAACAAGCAAGGAAACAATGGAGATCATATATATTTGTATTGTGCCGAATCAGAACATGTGCAAGGAAATTATCAGGCACTTGGCTTGTTACGAGATATATGTTTGGTGCCACCCACAGATATTGTTTATGCACTTGTCAAACAAGGGGTAACTTATATCAAGTTTAGATATTGTTTCAAATTGAGCAATTATAACAAGAATGAATGCTTTTCAGAATTATGTGCATCCATTGTTGATGACATTAAGAAAGGCAATGTATGTTTTTTATTTATGTTTTTGTGTCGTTTATTATTTTTAGTATCATGGTAATGTTTTAATTTTAAAATAACATGAAAATGTTATATTTTATTTTTACAGGACTTTGTTGAACGACTTTCACATATGTTAGTGGGGATTTACTCTACAGAGAATGATATCATGGATGTCATCAACACTTTTCATATTGAAAAGACACAAGAAGGAAGGAAAAAGAAACAGAAAGTAATGGAGGTTGAACCTGCAAGAGTAGATAGAGAAGAACATGAAAGAAGAAAGAAAAATCCTCATTCTAGAAAACCTAAAAAGGTTACATTTGAAAATGAGGAAACTCCAAATGAAGATTTTGTTGAGATTGATCCCAATGAGGTTATCACTCCTTCTCGCAAAAAGAAAAAACAAGATAAACGTAAAAGAGTGATGGTTGATGATGACTCTATTCCTATTGAATATGAAGAAATCATTGATTTAGATGAAACACATTTAAATCATAAGAGGAAGAGAACAAATGTTGATCATGTTCAAGAAGCCATCATTATCTCAGAGTATTATAGTGAAAGTTCTAAAGGTAGCAAAGAAATAATAACATCGAGTGTTGATCTAGAGGATGGTATTATGAAAACAACACAAAATGTCATTCGAAATAGAATAAGGACGACAAACTTAGTGTTAGTGATAATTCTTGTCTTGGGATCAAGAACATTCGAGTCTGCAAGTTACACGAGAAGCGCACGAGCGTAGCATGGAAAAATCTCATTTTTTCGACTTCCAATCAAGCGAGCGGGCAAAGTATGTCGTCAACGGCCAGGATCCATGTATAGAGCAGATCAACGATCGGCAGGTAATCGCGGTTAGCAGAGTTGCGCCAGGATTAGCGCAATGGATAGTGCTTATATATCACCGAAAAGATCTCAGTCGTCCATCCAGAGGAGACACTTGGCCGCAAGAAGAGTCATCTCGGCGCCTCGCTCATCGCAACTCCAACGTGCAAAAAGAAGCTCCATCATCTCCCAATATGCGAAGTAGCGAGAGCATTCAAGACCTGGGGCCCACTGCAGCGTTGGATGATATTGGGACTGTCAGATTTGAGTGACGCGTGGCACCAGAATGAGTCGTCTCGGCATATCGCTCATCGCGATTTCGATAAGCCAGGTTGGCCCTTTCATATTCACGAACGCCGAAAGCATAGAAGCTGGGGCTCGTGACGCCATGAAGCATTTTCAGCCGTCCATCAAAGAGGAACACGTGGCACGCGATTGGGCTCCATCACCTCCTCGCCCCTCGCAACATTAAAGAATGAGGACCAACCTCCTCCCAACCGCGAGACACGAAGTGCCAGAAACACTCAGGACTCGGGCCCATAGAATCGCCAAAGGTGATCTTAGCCGTCTATCCCGCACGGACACGTGGTGCGCGATTAGGCCCTATCACCTCTTCGTGCATCTCGACTTTGAAGAGTAAGGACTGGCTTCTTCCCATCCACGAGACACGAAGTGCCAAAGCTCCTGAGCATATCGTCTCGGACACTCCCTGAGGAAGCAATTAAGGAAAATCAAGCAGGTGGTTGAAACCTCCTTTCAGTCATTAAGTAAGGGGAATGGAGGGTCTGGAAAACCGTCTGCCCGAGGAAGTCCTGTGTATCAATTTGCTCAAAGGAGCCATGCCGAAGTCTTCAGCTCGACAGAGAAGTCTACACACACTATCTGAACACTTATTAGCTCAGTTTCTCTCCTTACAGGAGCCATGCATAGTTAAGGTGGCATTTAAACAAAGATATCAGTACGAGTTTGATTGAAGGGACACCCAGCCTTGGGTGACTGAGTCACGCCTCTGCGAGGGGAATTTTCTTGTGTATATAAACTCAGTCTTTGTATTTTGTAAAGTATCGATGGTTGAGCAGAGCTCCCTACTGTAATGTTTTAACAGCTATTCTAGCTTTCAGCTTATACATCTGTATATGAGATTTCTTGTTTTACGACAGACAGTTCTTCTTACTTCATCTAATTTTCGTCTCATGCTAAGAGAGTTCGTGAACGACCAACTCGTGCGAATTATTGCAGTTCTGCTATGATAAATGATTTATTGTTGCATTATTGTTTTCTCTGGTTTTCTGTATTTAAATGCAAGAAGACCTTGTGTTTAGATGCCTTCTTCTACAGTCTGTTAGGAACCTGCTGTTTATAACAGACCTTCACACTCTCCTTGTACAAGTCTTCTGCCTGTTCACCCTTTACTACAGCTCACTGTCTGAAGTTTACGCAAGACCTCACTTGCTCATGCATACCTGGCCTAGTTTCAGAGTTGGAACGCTATTGTTTTGAGTTTCTCGCCATTCGATCACCCATCTATAAACAACCGTGACATAAAACTGATGGGCATCGGGCTCTGCTCCTGTTAGCAATCCAGGAGTGATTTCCATCGCCAACATTTATGGCGCCGTTGCCGGGGACGAAGTTGAAAATTTTCCCCGAGTTTGAACGACATTGAGCCTCTAGTTCTGAAGGTGCATCAGACATCAGAGCCTTCTTGAAGATTGCTACTGTGCACCTGGCGACTCCATTGTGACGACTCCGTTGTGGCGAACTTGCCGCTTCCACTGTGGCTTTCAGAGGCAGACATACGTGATCCAATCCTCAGCTGCCTCTAGCTACACCTGGAGCTGATCAGGAGGTAGTTCGCAGGAAAGGAAAGGCCTCAGAAGGAAAAGCTGCCACCGAACCAGGTAATCCGCAGTCTCCTTTTGTAGAAGCTCCATTCTCTCCGCCTCAGTTTCCTGTCAGACTGTCTTCTGAAGTTTCCCGTTTCTTAAATTTCGGGAGTGTTCCTGTTGAGTTTTCCCCTCCTAGTCTGGGATTGGAGGGGGAAATCCTTGTCACTCCCCTCTCCTCTGAAGATGTACCTTGGCATAGACCTGGGACTACAGAAGATTTCCCCACTCCTGCACAAGCAGGAGCACCTCCTGACTTGAACTCGTTAGCTTTCTCCTTAAACCCGCTCTTGTTTCCCACTCCACTTCGAGACTCATTTCCTGCAGCCCCTTCGTGAACTCCTTCTCCTCCGAGTTCCCCTTTACATAATATCAATATGGCCGGAGTAAATCCCCCTATGACCGAAATAGAGGTCATCATAGCCGCTAGGTATGCTCCCCTCGTGCTACCACAGCCTCTCAATGCCCTCCCACCAGATGGATACCTTAAGCAGCTTCCCAAGTTTACAGGCGAGGGGGACATAGCTGCAGAAGAACACCTAGCAGCCTTTTACACTTTTGCGGACGATAATGTTATCATGCACACAGACGTATGGATGAGAATTTTTGTCCATAGTCTCCAAGGAGAGGCTAGAAAATGGTTCAAGGCCCTGCCTCCTGGATCTATTGATGGGATCAGAGCTTTAGATAATGCCTTTTTGAGACAGTGGGGAGATAAAAAGATTTCTTGTATTACATGACAGAGTTTGGCTCATTGAAGAGAAAGGAAGGAGAGTCTATTTCCGACTTCTCCAAGAGATTTAATAAAACGTACAACAGAATCCCTGCTGAGATAAAGCCCTCCGAAGCCTCTGCAATGATCACTTACTCTAGCGCTTTTGATCCCGATTTCTACCTACTTCTAAGGGAGAGAAGAGCTGCTACGCTGGCCCACATGCAGGATGCGGCTGTGGAAGTAGAATCTAATATATTGGCTGTCAACCGACTCAGGAACGCAGGTGATAGAAATACGCCTAAGAACAGGCATGAAACTTCCTCATCTAGTTCCTCTCCCCTGCCCCATCAGACAGATGAGACAGCCAGAGCAATAAAATCGCTTGCTGCTAAGATGGAGAGGTGGGAATTGGAGGGGAAGCCCATGTACAAAAATCCCCAGAACACTGATAATAGAGGTTTCCGACGACCTGCTAACAATATGCCTCAGGTTTTCTCGAGGGAACAAAGGGGAAAAGACAGGGATGATCAAAGGATTCAGACTCCTCTCCAGAATAACCTAGATTCTCATGAGGAAAGAGAGGAGATAGATGAGTTCGGCCCTAAAATTTACTGTTTCGAAGAAGCTCCTCCTTTTCCCCATTTGACACAGTCTGCATATGAAGAATCCCTGATGAGCACTCAAATTCATGAGCTGGGTAAAGGAGAAAGGGCCGGTCATGCCTCTAACAGATACAATCTCAGGTCGAGAAGAAAAGGAGGAGAATTTGACAGCCCAGACCATCCCCTCATAGCAGAAAGGCCTACTAGATCCGCAGCAGCCGCCACTAAAGATAATAGAGCTCAGGGCACTTTGCCAGCAGTCAAAGAACCCATCACCGAGGTAAGGGAAGATCCTAAGCCCATTCCAGCCTTTAATTTTGAACATGAAATTCAAAGAATCAGGATCCCCGTCCCCTCTCGGAGCTAGTAAAAAATGAAGATTTTAAAAGATCCCTCTCCAAGCTGCTACTATCCGAGTCTCCCTAGCCTCCCTCTGACTCAGTAAACCTTCAAGATGAGAAACCAGCCATCATCCTAGGCCCCATGGTAGAAGACAGAGATGACTCATCCCCTCCCTTCTACACATCCCTGAACATACATGATAAAGTGTTGCATAATTGTCTCATGGATTCAGGAGCCTCCTATAACCTTATGCCCAAGGTAGTCATGGAAGAATTGGGACTGGAGGTGACAAGCACTTATCATGATTTATATTCTTTTGATTCAAGGAGAGTGCAATGTTTAGGAGTCATCAAAGACCTAGTGGTTTCCCTGTTTCAGCTGCCCATGAAAAGTGTGGTCATGGATATTGTGGTAGTCGACGTTCCCCCCAAATTTGGTATGCTATTGTCTAGATCGTGGATTAAAAAACTTGGAGGGACACTACAAATGGATCTCACATATGCCACCATTCCAATCTTCGGAGGGGAACAAAGAAGGTTATACAGAGAAGCCCAGCTAGCCTATATTGTCAGTGATGAAGCAGACCCCACCAATCACCCCATCTTTGCACTTGACACTGACTTAGGATCTAGTTTGTTGCAGCTTAACGATGCTCCTGAAAGCTCTTTACTAATCAGAAATCACCCCAGCCATGATCATCCGATTTCCCCTCAAAGCTCCCCTGTGTGGAAGATTTTTTTTGACGAAGCTTCTTCTAGCGGAGGCTCTGGCGCTGGAGTGGTCTTCATATCACCTTGTCAAGAATCCGTGTCCCTGTCATACAAGCTGGATTTCGAAGCCACCAAAAATGTGGTAGAGTATGAAGCTCTTGTTCTGGGTATGAGGGCCGCAAAGGAAATGGGAATTAAAGAGATAGCAATATTTGGAGATGCTGAGTTGATTATTCAGCAGGTAAGGAATACTTATCGTGCCAATAATCCCCGGCTCAGAAATTATCAGAATGAAGTATGGGACCTTGTTGATAATTTCTTCTTGGCTTTTAACATTTCTTTCATTCTGAGGGGAGAAAATACTTTGGCCGATTCTCTAGCTGTTTCAGCTAGGGTGCTCAAACTTCCTCTGTCGCCTATGGTAGAAAATGATGTTGATATAAGATATAGGCCCTTGGTGCCAGACAATGTCAAGCATTGGAAGGTGTTCGAGGATGATTCTGAACTCGAAAGGTTTCTCCAATCAGTTGACGAATTCTCTGCATTGCATATTGACCAGGATCCCGACCTGGAAGGTGACCCTCGTCCTGAGGAATTTTTAAATAAAATCGCTAATCATCAGATCATTCAGCTCCCCAGCAATCACATTCTGAGAGGACTTGTCCCTTTAGAAAGATTGTCGATGGGAATGATGTACCAGTAAAGGGAAAAGTCTCAAATGAAGATGTCGATACAAACGAATGCAACATTGGTTCACAAGAGGAGCCTAGATTCGTCAAATTGTCAAGCAGCCTGACCAGTGGACAGAGGGTCGAGTACACGGAGTTGCTGAGAGAGTTCGCCGATGTGTTTGCATGGACATACGAAGACCTCAAGACATACGACACATCTGTCATTGAACACAAGATCCCATTGAAGGAAGAGGCTAGGCCATTCAGGCAGAAGCTAAGACAGATAAATCCCATGTTGCTTCCCGTCATGGAGAAGGAAGTTAAAAAGTTGTTGGATGCACGAATCATTGTCCCCTTGAGATATTCCGAGTGGGTGGACAACTTGGTCCCAGTAAGGAAGAAAAGCGGAGAAATCAGACTCTGTGTTGATTTCAGGAATCTCAACAGAAGCTCAAAGAAAGACAATTACCCCCTGCCAAAGATGGAACACATACTGCAAAGGGTAACCGGTGCATCCAGGATATCCATGATCGATGGGTTTTCTGGCTATAATCAGATATCGGTCATGCCAGAGGACAGGGAGAAGACAACCTTCACCACTCCTTGGGGCACATTCATATACGTCAAAATGCCATTTGGGCTAATAAATGTAGGAGCAACATTTCAGCGAGCCATGGATATAGCCTCCATCGGAGAAAAGGACCAGTTCGTAGTGATCTACCTAGACGACATCACGATTTTCTCCAGGTCTAATAAGGAGCACCGCTACCACTTAAGGAGAGTTTTCTCGAAGTGCCGGAGATTTGGTCTGTCCATGAATCCCAAGAATTCCTTGTTTTCTATGCAGGAAGGGAAGTTATTGGGACATATAGTATCGGTAGAGGGAGTGAGAATTGATCCCAGTAGGGTGGAGGCAATTCAGGCCTTGTCACTCCCCAGGTCTAAAAAGGAGGTTTAGGCATTTCTAGGAAAGATTAACTTCCTGAGGAGGTTCGTCTCAAATTTTGCCGAGCTAGTAAAGCACATCACGACCATGCTCAAGAAGGGAAACGAAGTGAGATGGACCGTTGAGCCCCAGACATCTTTTGACCAAATAAAGAAGGCATTGACTGAGGCGCCTGTTCTAATCAGTCCTGATTATTCCAAGGATTTCCTGATTTTTTCTTTTGCTTCCTGTGATACAGTGGCGGCGGTCTTACTGCAGAGAAATGAAGAAGGGCGTGAGCAGCCCATCACCTTCTTCAGCAGGGCGTTAAGAGACGCAGAAAGCAGGTATGAAATCATGGAGAAACAGGCCTATGCCTTAGTGAAAGATCTTAAAGCCTTCAGAGTCTATGTCTTGCATTCAAAAGTAACAGCATACGTTCCTTCAGCTTCCGTGAAGGACATCCTTATACAGCCCGACATAGATGGTAGAAGAAGCCGATGGATCGCTAAAATTATGGAATTTGATTTAGAGATAATGCCCACCAAGTTGGTTAAGGGGCAAGGTTTAGCCAAGCTACTGGCTGAATCTAACTGCGAAGCCTTGGGATTTAGTTTCATCAATACTCGCCCAAGATCTCAGCGAGTTGAGCCGCCCAGCCAATGCTCTCAAGATAGCTCATCGCTGGCAGAATGTGCTTGGTATTGTGACATTCTGTATTTTCTGCAGGAGTTGAAGCCGCCGAATGGAATGGAAAAAAGAAAAGCGAGGGATTTAAAGCTCAAGGAGATCATATATTGACTTATTGACCAAACCTTGTACTGGAAAGACCCTCTAGGGGTATTTTGAGATGCTTGGACCCGCAGGAGGCCCAGAGGGTTACGTTTGATTTTCATAGCGGCCTTTGCGGAGGCCATCATTTCTGGAAGACCACAGCTCACAAGATACTCTGAGCTGGGTATTACTGGCCCACTTTATTCCCCGATGTTTGCAGGGAGATCAGAGCTTGCATCAAATGCCAAAAGTTCTCAGGAAGACAGCAGCTCAAATCGTTACCATTAAAACCCATAGTAGCTTCGGTACCTTTTCAGCAGTGGGGTTTGGACTTCATTGGAGAAATTCATCTTCCCTCAAGTGGTCAACACAGATGGATCCTGACTATGCCAGATTATTTCACCAAGTGGATAGAAGCTGTCCCCACCAGAAGCACATCACACAAAGTAATTATCAGCTTCCTGGAGGATATCATAGCCCGATTTGGCTGTCCCAGCAGGATCGTCACTGATAATGCTGCTTCTTTCAGATCTGAACCTCTTATTAAGTTCTGTGAGCAGTTCCAGATCTCGCTAATTCACTCCACCCCCTACTATCCCCAGGGCAATGGGTTAGTAGAATCCTCTAATAAAAGCCTGATAAAGATCATCAAAAGATTGTTAGAGGATAACAAAAGAGCCTGGGATTCAAAGTTGAAATTTTCTCTGTGGGCCGATTGTGTCACCACGAAGAGGTCTCTGGGCACTTCGCCGTTTCAACTAGTCTATGGAGCAGAGGTGGTTTTCCCTACTCAACTCACCTTACCAGTGGCGAAGTTCTTTCAGGAATACGAGGGAGAGTCAGATCATATGATCAGAAGAATTCATCAGATAGTGGAAGCGCAGCAGATCAGAGAACGAGTGAGGAATGCAACTTACAGTCATCAGCAAAAGATCAAACAAGCTTTTGACAAGAAGGTCAGGAAAAAGGAGTTCGATATCGGGGATCTGGTATTCAAATGGGACGCACCCAGATAGGATAAAGGAAAGCATAGCAATTTCGACGCCCTCTGGATCAGCCCCTTCAAAATCTCTTAGATTTTCTCCAACAATACATACGGGTTGCAGGATCTGGAGAATGAAGAGGTTTTCAACAGCCCAGCGAATGGGCATTTTCTGAAAAAGTGTTTATTTTGAGCCTTAGACGGATCCTCTGTTTGTAAATATTGTCTTTTAGTTCTTTGTTCAGTTTCTTTTTGTATGTTTTCGGCCTAATAAGTGACTCCATAGCCCAATAGAAAGGCACTGAAGCTGCAGAAGGAGTTCTTAGAGCATCGTAGGGACGACTCTATCCCCCATGGAGCCTAATGTTAGTGATAATTCTTGTCTTGGGATCAAGAACATTCAGGTCTGCAAGTTACACGAGAAGCGCCCAAGCGTAGCATGGAAAAATCTCATTTTTTCGACTTCCAATCAAGCGAGCGGGCAAAGTATGTCGTCAACGGCCAGGATCCATGTATAGAGCAGATCAACGATCGACGGGTAATCGCGGTTAGCAGAGTTGCGCCAGGATTAGCGCAATGGATAGTGCTTATATATCACCGAAAAGATCTCAGTCGTCCATCCAGAGGAGACACCTGGCTGCAAGAAGAGTCATCTCGGCACCTCGCTCATCGCAACTCCAACGCGCAAAAAAGCAGCTCCATCATCTCCCGATATGCGAAGTAGCGAGAGCATTCAGGACCTGGGGCCCACTGCAGCGTCGGATGATTTTGGGACCGTCATATTTGAGGGACGCATGGCACCAGAATGAGTCGTCTCGGCATATCGCTCATCGCAATTTCGATAAGCCAGGTTGGCCCTTTCATATTCACAAACGTCGAAAGCATAGAAGCTGGGGCCCACGACGCCACGAAGCATTTTCAGCCGTCCATCAAAGAGGAACACGTGGCGCGCGATTGGGCTCCATCGCCTCCTCGCCTCTCGCAACATTAAAGAATGAGGACCAGCCTCCTCCCAACCGCGAGACGCGAAGTGCTAGAAGCACTCAGAACTCGGGCCCACAGAATCGCCAAAGGTGATCTCAGTCGTCTATCCCGCACGGACACGTGGTGCGGGATTAGGCCCTATCGCCTCTTCGCGCATCTCGACTTTGAAGAGTAAGGACTGGCTTCTTCCCATCCACGAGACGTGAAGTGCCGAAGCTCCTGAGCATATCGTCTTGGACACTCCCTGAGGAAGCAGTTAAGGAAAATCAAGCAGGTGGTTGAAACCTCCTTTCAGTCATTAAGTAAGGGGAATGGAGGGTCTGGAAAACCGTCTGCCCGAGGAAGTCCTGTGTATCGATTTGCTCAAAGGAGCCATGCCGAAGTCTTCAGCTCGACAGAGAAGTCTACACACGCTATCTGAACACTTATTAGCTCAGCTGCTCTCCTTACAGGAGCCATGCATAGTTAAGGTGGCATTTAAAGAAAGATATCAGTACGAGTTTGATTGAAGGGACACCCAGCCTTGGGTGACTGAGTCACGCCTCTGCGAGGGGAATTTTCCTGAGTATATAAACTCAGTCTTTGTATTTTGTAAAGTATCGATGGTTGAGCAGAGCTCCCTACTGTAATGTTTTAACAGCTATTCTAGCTTTCAGCTTATACATCTGTATATGAGATTTCTTGTTTTAAGACAGACAGTTCTTCTTACTTCATCTAATTTTTATCTCATGCTAAGAGAGTTAGTGAATGACCGACTCGTGCGAATTATTGCAGTTCTACTATGATAAATGATTTATCGTTGCATTATTGTTTTCTCTGGTTTTATGTATTTAAATGCAAGAAGACCTTGCATTTGGATGCCTTCTTCTACAGTCTGTTAGGAACCTGTTGTTTATAACATACCTTCGCACTCTCCTTGTACAAGTCTTCCGCCTGTTCACCCTTTACTACAGCTCACTGTCTGAAGTTTACGCAAGACCTCACTTGCTCATGCATACCTGGCCTAGTTTCAGAGTTGGAATGCTATTGTTTTGAGTTTCCTGCCATTCGATCACCCATCTATAAACAACCATGACATAAAACTGATGGGCGTCGAGCTCTGGTCCTGTTAGCAATCCAGGAGTGACTTCCGTCGCCAACACTTAGTTGATGATGGCCACACATTTCAGTTGAATGTGAAACAAATTTATAAACACACATAAGGGCAGTAAAAATATCAAATTAGAAAACCACATCACTTGCATATTCACAATTTGAAAGCATTGATTAGATACAATCCATATGCACATTTGGTTGACTACCTAGTTCTTGTTGACCCAATGGAGGTTACTATGAGGGAAGAATTTGATAGATCAAAATGTTTTGACTACATATATTATTTGATTGGAGGAAATCATTTTGCAGAGGCTAGAAGAGAATTGATGCAAGAATATCCCAATAATCCTCTTTTTGAGGCAGTCAAATGCATAATTTATGCCGGTTTAACAGATTCAGAAGCAAAGTTACTAGCATGAGATCATAACACAGACAATGAGTACAGAATGTCTATGACCTTCATTCAAAGGGTAATATTTATTCACAATGAATTTTCTGAAATATTTCATGGGGAGAGATCAAATGTTGATGTTAAGTTTCAGAAGCAATGTTGTATGGAAATAGGATTCCCACTTAATGATGGAAATACAAAAGAAAAATATCGCAAAGGAAGTGATATATTTAGAGATGTGGATAACTATTTTCAATTGGGATTTAGAACTGGACAGGTATGGGATTTGATAGATGATATCTTCATCCTATGGGAAAGTGTTGGTATAAAAAATCAGAGAGTTAAGAAGGCTAAACCATTGATATGTGGCGCAAGTAAGACAGGTCCTGACATAAGAAATCTTCTTGATGATATGACTATAACACCTTGGAGATCAATACAAGAAGTGAAGGATGATAAACTCATCATAAGTATATTATCACGTGTTAGGTGAGGAGAATTGTCAATGGAAGAAATGTATGATGAATTTAAAAAGTAAGTATGTTGAGTTATTTTTATTTATGTTAGGACAAGATAATTATTTTTTTCAATTTAACATTATTTTTGTTTTATTTAGTCATAAGGTGTATATGAAAATACAAGAGGAAATGGTCAAGATGTTGAATGAAGAAAGTTGGGATGATGTTAAACTCAACTATCCAGATTCAAGCTCTTCAGCAGTATTGAAACAATTTTTTGTTGCATTCAAAATGGTGTGTTGATTTATTACATTCATATCATTTGTTTGTAAGTTAATTTATTTATATTTTAATAGTTATAGATATATAACTATATGTTTGTTTGTTTCATTAAATATGCCAAAGAAGAATGCAGTTGGAGTACCTGAAACTTTCAAAAGTTTTATTCAAAAAACCAAGTTTGAAAGAGAAAGAAGGAGACGTGTTCAAAATGTTTGACTTGATGACACCCTTGATTACTACATTTGGAAT
>JZKD02S2055527.1:2440-26425 GCA_000966675.3 Picea glauca | reverse complement strand
CTGTCCTTATGAACCAGACTCAGTCCCTGAGTTAGAGTGATACCTCCTAGATCCGTTATCTCCATTTGATCACCCTTCATAAACAAATCGTGACATAAAACTGATGGGCGTTGGGATCTACTCCTGCAAGAAATCCAGGAGTGACTTCTAACGCTAACAACCTGGTTGGTTAACAATGGTGCTTCTAGGCACATGACAAGTTACCAAAATTCTCTCAAAATTTTGGCAGAGAAGAACTCATCATTACAAGTGGAACTTGGAGACAATGCCAACTATGTCGTAAAACAAGTTGGAACCAAATCGTTCCAACTAGAATATGGAAACTCTCTACATATGAATGATTTATTGTTTGTACCAGGACTAAGAAAGAATATACTCTCTATCTCAACATTGGAGGATAAAGGCTATATAGTTGCATTTTTTGATGGACAAGTTCTTGTATGGCCTAAGGATTCAAACATTGGCGCAACAGAAGTGATTGGTGTTCGAGAGGGAGGATTATACAAACTATCAAGACATCCATCCCAGGCATTAATACATGATAACACCAACTTATGTGAGTTATGGCATCGAAGATTTTCTCACCTTTACTACAAGGCCTTACCAGCATTAAGGAATATGGTTACAGGCATTCCAGAGCTCAAAGAAGAACATGAAGGTGTTTGCGAAGGATGTACTCTTGGTAAGAATACCAGGGGACCTTATCCAAGCAGTGATAGTAGATCCAAAAGAATATTGGATCTAGTGCATTCAGACGTATGTGAACATATGACAGTATCATCTTTGCAAGGCTTCTTGTACTATGTGACATTCATTGATGATTTCTCCCAGAAGACATGGATCTACTTCATAAGTACTAAGGATGAAGTATTTAGCAGGTTCCAAGAGTTCAAGGCTCGGGTAGAGAACTTGACGGGAAAGAAGATCAGGTTTTAATAATAGATCATGGATGAAAATATACTTCCAAAGACTTCAATGATTTCTGTAAGAAATAAGGGATCAAGAGGGAGTTGACAATTTCTTACAACACCCAAGAAAATGGTGTTGTATAAAGGAAGAATGGTTATATCGCGGAGGCAGTCAAGGCAATGATTCTTGATCAAAATCTACCCATGTTCTTATGGGAAGAAGCATCCAACACAACAGTCTAAATTCAGAATAGAAGTCCTCATCGGATATTGGAAGAAAAGAATGCTGAGGAGGAATTCATAGGAGTGAAGCCAAAGAGAAGCCATCTGAGGATCTTTGGTTTTCCAATATACATTCATGTACTGAAGGAGAAGAGGATGAAGCTAGAACCCTCCAGAAAGGAGGGCACCTTTGTTGGATATAGCAAAACTTCAAAAGCCTATAGAATCTATATTCCAGGACAACGGTTGATCAAAGTCAATCATGATGTTACCTTTAATGAAGAGATAGCTTTCAAGATATCCGGATAATATCACATAGAGATTGTTAGTGAGGAGAAGGAGGCTCTGAAGGATGATGGTATACATCCAACTAGTCTAGTTGATAATCCTTCAGACCATCAAGAAGAGCAGCAGGACCAGTGGATCTACCTAGAGACGTTGCAGTGACCAGGAAGAGGTCAGCATGGCTTCGTGATACTTTGCAGGATGCAGAAGGACATGCATCTCCTCGTGGTACTTTTAGGGAGAGGAAGAGACCTAAAAGGTTCTCAAGTTATATGGAACTAATGATCCACATCATTGATTCAGAACCTTCCAGTTATGAGGAAGCAGTTGACTAGAAGGTATGGAAAGATGCCATGATGGAGGAGTATCAGTCCATCATGAAGAATGATGTGTGGGGGGTCATTCTAAGACAATAAGGGAAGTCAGTAGTAACTTCCAAGTGGATATGTAAAATCAAGTATGCAGCCGATGGCAGGATCGAAAAGTAAAAATCTAGATTTGTGGCAAGAGGATTCTCCCAAAAAGAGGGAGTGGATTATGAAGAGACATTTGCTCCAGTCACCAAGTACACTTCCATCAGGACCATTATTTCTCTTGCTTCAGTTATGGGTTGGAAATTACATCATATGGATGTAAATACCATGTTCCTCAATGGTGTGATTGAAGAAGAAGTGTACATAGAAAAACCTCAAGGTTTTGTGATACATGGGAAAGAATCCCATGTCTGCATATTAAAGAAGGCGTTGTATGGACTCAAGCAGGAACCCATAGCATGGTACTCCCGGATTGATGGATACTTGATGAGCTTCAGGTTCACCAAGAGTGATGTAGATCCCAACCTTTACTACAAGGTTGTTGATGGCGATCCCTTGATCTTGGTGCTATATATTGATGATATGTTCCTCACGAGAGCAGAATGGATCATTATTAGGTGTAAGAGGGAGTTGGCCTTAGAACTCGAGATGAAGGATCTTGGATTGATGCACTATTTCTTGGGATTAGAGGTATGGCATAGACCAGGTGATATTTTCCTTGGACAAGGAAAATATATAGTTGATATTTTGCACATATTTGGTATGATGGACTACAAGTCCATGGCTACACCTATGGAGACAAATCCAAAGAAGTTGAGTGATTCTACTTCAGATTCAGATTTTGCGGATCCCACTATGTACAAGAAGTTGATTGGATCCTTGATGTACGTGGTTAACACCATGCCAGATATTTTCTTTGTAGTAAACACCTTAAACCATTTTATGGTAGAGCCGAGACACTACCATTGGGTTGCAGCAAATCATGTGTTGAGGTACCTGCTTGGTATAGTTGGATATGGCCTCAAATATGTCTCAAGTGGTGAAGTGAAGCTATAGGGATATACATATTCTGACTGGGCAGGAGTGTAGTGGACTGAAAGAGCACCTCAGGGTGTTGCTTCATCTTAGGATCAGCTATGATATCCTGGATTAGCAGGAAGCAAAATTTTGTAGCATTCAATACAGTAGAAGCGGAGTATATTGCAGCCAGTGTCGCAAGTCGTGAAGCAGTATGGATCCAAAAACTACTTGCAGGACTATTTGATCAGCAGCTAGAGACGACCTTGATACATTGTGATAACCAAAGTTGTGTCAAGCTTTCAGAAAATCCATTATTTCATGACAGTTGAAGCATATTGATATAAAATACCACTTCATATGAGACATGGTACGGAAGGGAGAAGTGAAGCTCTAGTACATATCGACAGATAAGAAGATTGCAGACATTCTCACCAAACCTATGTTGAAGGATAAGTTCAAATACTTCGGGGACAAGCTTGGCGTGATGAAAAATGTCTCCCTTGTTGAGAGAGTGTTGATGTTTTGGGCAGCATCGGGCATACATTCTCATCATATGGCCATGTGACTTGGCTAAGGAGAATGGCCCAGGGCGTTGATGTTCTCCATGTATCAGCATCAGGCAGACATTCTCCTCAGATGTCCATATGACTTGGCTAAGGAGATTGGCCTAGGTGTAGTCTCTATCCTTAATCATGTGACTTGACAAGGACTGACAGAGACTCGAGGTGATATGTGGGAAATGAACACATTAACTAGGTGCATGCCAGAGAAGATTACATCAACCAAGCTCAAGGACAACTTTCTAGAAAAGGAGAAGTGTCGAGAAGACAATACGATGCCCATCTACCATTAAAGAAGCACTAGGAAGAAATTGAAGACCCAATAAGAGAAGTTGGCCTCCACAAGTAAAAGATAAAAAATAAAATAAAGTAAAATTGAAGACCCGGGAAGAAAAATCAGCCCCACATGGAAAAGATAGATGACTTGAAAAATATAAATAAATGTTCATTTCATTTCATTTGATACACTCACTGACTCATCTCTCACTCAAGAAAGAAGGCGTAAGTTTCAAGGAGGTTTTATTTGGGGTAAAATTCGTTGCAACTTGAAGTTCTTGGTATTCTATCTTGTGCGCTACCTCTTGGGAGTTGCGCTAGGCTTAGGAGGTGACTCTTTGATATATCTTGGTCTATTTTGATGGTGATAAACTTGTAAACTCTTGAATTGATTATTCTATAAGAAAGGTTGTTGGGTTTTCTCCCAAGGTTGGTTTTCCCGAGATAAATTCTTGTGTTCTTGTGTCTACTGTGCATGGTTAATATTTCTAGATCTTGTTATTTCCACTGCATTGTAACAGTTGATATTTTTAGTGTATAGATATTCTATGATAATTGTGGCATGAAAGGAAATTTTGCATTGAAATTATAAAACAATAACTATCAGATATGAGAATCAGAAAATTCAGAAAATTCAACACATAGTTCTCCTAAACACTATGTACAATGATATTTACAAAATACCATAATCACAAGGATTAGGTATCCAATATTCCCCCCTTAATCTATAGGGTGTTTCTAAGTCCAAGCATCATTCTAAACTCTTCTCTTCCGAGCACTTTTGTAAATATGTCCACAATTTTCTCTTTTGTGGAACAATGTCTCAAGTGAATGGTATTGGCCTCTACATGATATCGAATCAGGTGGTACTTTGCGTTGATGTGCTTTGTTTGATCATGGAATATAGTATTCTTGTCTAACTTGACTACAAAAGTATTGTCAAATAGAAGAGGAGTAGAAATAATTTGTTTCTCTTGCAAATATTGAAGTATTTTCCTAATCCATATAATCTCATGTGTTGCTTCTATAGTTGCCGCATATTTTTCCTCTGTTATGGAATCTACTAGAACTTATTGTTTTTGTGATCTCCATGAGATAGTTATTGATCCAAGACTCATGAGATAGCCTAAAGTTGAAAATTTGTTTTCTTTATCCCCAACAAAGTGTGAATTAGAATACCCAATCAGCTTGAAGTCATCCACCTTAGACTACTTGAGTCCAAAATCTTGAGTTCCCTTCAAGCATTTTAGAACTCTTTTTGCAGCAAACCAATGTCCTTCACAAGGTTTTTGCATGAACTTGGAAAGATCCCAACAACAAATGAAATATTTGTTCTAGTAGTAAGGTAGATAATATTTCCCACAAGCTATATGTACTTGGTTGTATCCTCAAATTCATTCCCTTCTTTTGATGTGAGCTTCAAAGTGTTAAAGTTTCTGCTATTATTAGGTTACTTTCAATTTACTAGATAACAATAGCATAGATAGGATTAATGAGAGAAACACAATCACAAGAGTACACAAGCATTTATCCTGGGAAACCCTCAAGGGGAAGAAAACCCAAAATAACTTCCTTAATATAGATATCCAATACAATGCCAAGATAATGAACCAAACAACACAGAAATTCCTCTCCCAAGGATGCGCCTCTCTCTCTCTTCCTTCTTCCGACAACTGGTAAGTGCAGCTTCCTTCAATACTTGCGCACTAGATGAGTGAGTTGAGTGTGTGTCCAACTGAGGTGTTGGCCTATCTTATTTATACAATCTGGCAGGTGCTTAACAGGTGTCTTTTCACTGGCAGGGCCGACTTCTCATTCTGGGTGGTTATAACCACTTTAATATATTCTGGTTGGGTCGACTTATCATTTTGGGTGGTTATAACCACTTTAATATATGATGGGGCCGTCTTTTCATTTATCCTATTACAATTAGGGTTTGACCAATCTGCAAAAGGGGATTTGGTCAATTACAACGCCCGACATGATCAATCCACAAAAGGGGATTGATCTAATCAATAATAAATATATTTTATATTTATCCACAAAAGGGGATAAGAATATTCTTTGCAGTTACACAATATTTTAACACTCCCTCTTAACAAGAAGGATATTCTTTATCTTTTGACAGGTCATCAGATGTCAACATCAACTAGGCAGCAGCATCCACTGGATAACATCATCAACTGGGAAACATCATCAAATGGGTAATATCATCAATTGGATAACAGCATCAACTGGATAACAAGAGGCATCAATATAATCCACTTGGTCATCTGGAATCATGATCACTGACTGGCATATCTATAAATCATCGGAAGTTTTGTTCTCTTTATCTTCGCGCAGAAGATACTCTTTCTTTCTTTCGTCTTCACGCAGAAGATACTTCTTTCTTATCTTTACATAGAAGATATTGTATCTTCACACAGAAGATGTCTTATCTTCACACATAATATATTCTATGAGTGTTTCCTTTCCTTTTATGTTCCCCCTTCTCTTGTAGTCATATATCTCACCCATCCACTAGGGAGGACTACTACGATAGCTTCACTCCTAGTCATCCCACATGAACTAGAGAAGCTAAGATGCTAGCCTGGTCAAGACTAGACTCCCTTTCCATGATCCATGCAGGATCACGACACAAACCTCAAGATCCAACTAACCATTCCACATCGTCAAGGTTTGTGTTCTAGGCTACTCCATCCTTGGCCAAAGGAGAGTATTTGCCCACTGCCCCTTGGAGAAACATCCACATTCCTCTCTACGAGGGCGGTCACTCCCCTCTCTATGAGGGTATTCTAGCATGTCCTTAGAGTTTCCAAAACTAAACACTTGGACAGAGGCCAACCTTGGAAAATTTTTCATTCCCCTTCCCTATGAAGGTCTCTTCTCTTTCTCCTTCTCTACGAAGGTCTACTTATGGGATTGCTCATTCCTTCTCTACGAAGGTCTCTTCCTTCTCTACGAAGGTCTAGCTATGGGATCCCAAAAAAAATCTCTTGTGGTCCAAAATCTTTCAATGGTATAATACCATGCTACCGATCTACTGGGCACCATCCATCTACTGGATAACTTTCATCTTGATCAAAATATCTAGGCACCATCCATCTGCTTTCCTAACTGCATCAAATCACAATCTTTTGTTTCGAACTCGGAGACATATTAGCTCCCTCTTGCACCAAACTGACAGTTTCTTATCATCATCCTTGAATTTATCTTCTGTAATATCCTGGGTACCTTCTTGAGTTCACATATTTCTTTCTTTTTGTCTTCATACTGGATCAACCTGCTCCCTCTGTGTCTATAAGAATGGTACTGGAGCAACCTGTAGTTACCTACATCTCATCCACTATATTTGAGTATCCATCTTTTTCTTCATCTTGAATATTTTTGCTCTGCATCTTTAGGAGCCTCTTGCTCCTATATAAATACTGGATATTGTCTGGTCTTTACTGACTGTCATCATATCATACGACCTTCTCGTGTTGTCTAATTTCTGCAAGTCACAACATAAGTTCTTTCTTCCAAGACTTGTAAACTTACTTACAGTATGCTTTCTTTTTCACTCTCATGAGTGATCATACATGAAATAAATATTTTTTTTTTCAGTCTCTTCTTTGATACTTCCTTCTTAAGTCTGCATAGACACTGAAATAAAATGAGGTTAATTAACATTCTCACAAAAAACTAACGTGTAATGAGAAGGTATTAAAGTAAACAAGATACTAAAAATAAACATGAATGCTTATCTTTTGTTTTTGTGTGGGGAGGCTCCATGGACTCCACCATTTGATATCTTTCTTCAGATCAACTATCTTTAACTTAAAGTACATAATCCTTAATTTCTGCTAAAGCTTTCTTTGAGGGAGGAGATTCCTCTTCCTCTGCCACATGTGCTTGATGCTTTCTTTTCCCTTTTCCTTGAGGATAGTCATAAGAAAAGTGTCCCAACTTTTGACAGTTGTAGCATCTGATCTTTGAAACATCTCTCTTCTTATCTGGAACTCTTACAGAGTTGGCTTCTTTATTTTTCTTCCTGAAGGAACTTCTTTTGTTCTTTTGAGCTGTAAGAGCTTCCTCTTCATCAACAATTAATCTCTTATGTTGGTCTGCAAGTCTAGATTCTTCGTGTGTGCAATATGCCCATAACTTATCAAACTTGGGTAACTTTCTTCTTGCACACACTCCTTGTACAAAAGGAATCCAAAATGTTGGAAACCCATTTAGGATTTTGGTTACAAGCTCCTTGTCACCGATGACATCTCCAATAGCTACAAGTTGATCTCCGATCTGAGAAACTCTCATAAGATAGGATATGACAGATTCTGAGTTGTCCATCTTCATATTACGAAGTTGATTTCTTAAGGTAAGATTCTGGCTAATGTCTTTGCTTTCATATAATCTGTTGAGTGCTTCATATATTTTCCTTGTTGTCTGTAGTTCGGATATATGAGGGATCAAGTGATCTTTTATTGAATCTGACACGATTCTCTTTGCTTTCTTTTCATTCTTCTCATGCTTGGTCTTTTGTTCTTCTTTATCTGGTTCTGGTACACCCACTATAACATGTTCTAGGAGATCATTCTCGTCTAGAATCATCTGCAACCTATGCTTCCAAGATCTGAAGTTTCTAGATCCTTCCAGCATGTCTTCTACCCTCATGTGGGTAGCCATTCTTTCTTGTAGAAGAAACCCTAGCCCTCCGGGCTATAAAAATAATAAAAAAATCAAAATTCTTGGATCTGAAAACTGAACTCACCAAAATATGCGCTGGACTGAGGCGAGTACGTTGGTACAATCAGATTTCTGAAAATCCAAATTTTACCCCTTCAAACTTGATCTGTGGATTTCTGGACCAGTGCTTCTGGTTTTCTGGTACTTCTGGTTTTCTGGTACTTCTTGTACACTGGTACTTCTAGTTTTCTGGTACTTCTGGTACATTGGGACTTTGATTTTCTGGTACATTATGAAAACTAGGGTTTCACTTTTCGGGAGATCTAGCCACTAAAAAAGTGCACTGAGGATGCCAAAATGTTCCTTGAGGTAGGGCGCACCTTTCTAGATGGATTTGAGGCTGAAAACCTTCTTTAATAAAAAACCATAATTTTCATGTACAACAACAGTGACGTTTTTCTTTTTCCTGTGAAAGATGCTCTCTTCAGCTTAGCTCTGATACCATGTTAAAGTTTCTATTATTATTAGGTTACTTTCAAATTACTAGATAACAATAGCATAGATAGGATCACTGAGAGAAACACAATCACAAGAGTACACAAGCATTTATCCTGGGAAGCCCTCAAGGGGAAGAAAACCCAGCAAAACTTCATTAATATAGATAGCCAATACAATGCCAAGATAATGAACCAAACAACACAGAAATTCCTCTCCCAAGGATGCACCTCTCTCTCTCTTCCTTCTTCTGACAACTGGTAAGTGTAGCTTCCTTCAATACTTGCGCACTAGATGAGTGAGTTGAGTGTGTGTCCAAATGAGGCACTGGCCTCTCTTATTTATACAATCTGGCAGGTGTTGAACAGGTGTCTTTTCACTGGCAGGGCCGACTTCTCATTCTAGGTGGTTATAACCACTTTACTATATTATGGCTGGGTCGACTTCTCATTATGGGTGGTTATAACCACTTTAATATATTATGGGATCGTCTTTTCATTTAGCCTATTACAATTAGGGTTTGACCAATCCGCAAAAGGGGATTTGATCAATTACAATGCCCGACGTGATCAATCCACAAAAGGGGATTGATCTAATCAATAATAAATATATTTTATCTTTATCCACAAAAGGGGATAAGAATATTCTTTGCAGTTACACAATATTTTAACACAAAGTATGTTCCATTGGAGTAGACACAAGGTTACACTCGGCCATGCCAAACTTGTTCAACAATTCTCCAATATACGTATTTTGGGAGATGAATATGTACTTTGGATTTTGAGTCACTTCAATGCCCAGGTAGTACTGAAGATGTCTCAAATCTGTCATCTCAAAGAATTTCTTCAACTCTTTCTTTATGGATGTAATATAGCTTTCAGTGTTCTCTGTTATCAACAGATCATCTACATACACTACAAGATATACCACAGTTTTTCCAACTTTCTTTTCAAACATAGTTGCATCGTCAATATTAAAGTTATTGAAATTCAATTTTAGAAGATACTCAGTTAGGTTTTCATACCAGGATCGCGGTGTTTGTTTCAGGCCATATAAGGATTTGATGAGTTTGCATACTTTATGTTCTTGTCCCTTCACAACAAAACGGTATGGTTGATGCATGAATACATTTTCTTTCAAGTCTCCACTCAAGAAGGTAGTCTTCACATCCATTTGACGAACTTTCCATCCATTATGTGCTTCCAAGGAAAATAGAGTATGAATAGTAGCCCTTTTTGTTGGGGAGGGGGGGTGTCTCCTCATAATCAATACCTTCTTTCTGTACAAATCATTTTTCCATGAACCTTTCTTTGTGCTTATCAAATGAGCAATCTGATTTGTACTTGTTCTTGAAGACCCACCTATAGCCAATTCATTTGGTTTCAAATAGAGGTTCCACCAACTTGCACATCCCATTATTGATGAGAGAATCATACTCCTTCTACATGGATTATTTCCACTCATAGTGAGAAGTGACTTATTTAAATAAATATGGTTCAAAGTTAGTAGATAAATTCAAGTCACAATCATATGAAACATCCATATCATCTACATCACCCAAATTTGAATTATCTACATCACCTCCATCTTGTCATAAGGAACTCATGGTTCCTATATTTCCGACCTCATCAGGATGAACACTATCAAGGGTCTTTACAATCCATTTTGGTGGACCTTTATGATATGGTCCAAGTTGCTCAATTGATTGAGATGGTGTTGAATTCTCATCAAGACTCAACCTTTCAATCCTCTCAATCACATCATCCAAATGAACTTCAGTTTTCGATGACGTGGTTGGAACTTCTTCATGAGGGGGAGATGGTGCTTCAGAATGAGATTCCAAAGATTGATCCAAGATAGGAATGCCCCCTTCAAGATGTGGAATTTCATCATCAAATTCGTGATATGTCCTTACATGAATGAGTTTATCTAGATGATCAAGCTATCTCTGAACAGTTTTTTCATTCTTGGAGGATTCAAGAAAAATTACATCTTTGGAAAGAAATAATTTTTTGTTTACCTCATCATAAAGATGATATGCCTTGGTGGCATTTGAGTACCTCAAGAAGATGCACTTTTGAATCCTTGCATCAAGCTTGTTTCTTTTCTCCTCAGGAATTAAGGCATAGCAAGTGGAAACAAAGTCACTGAGATGCCTCACCAAAGGAATATAGTCATACCACATTTCATAAGGAGTCTTATTTTGAAGAGCATGAGATGGACACTCGTTTTTCACATGAATTGCACATAGCACTGCATTATCCCAAAAAATATTTTTTACATTTTTGAAAAACATCATCGAAAGATTAGGAGAGTCATGTTCATTCTTTCAACTACACCATTATGTTGAGGATTGTATGGAACTGTGATTTGATATTTGATCCCATGTTTACGAAAATAGTTTTAAAATTCATTAAATGTATATTCTCTTTCATTATTGGTACGAAGAGAGCCAATACAAAATTGAGCTTCATTTTGGATCCATACATGAGAAAATTTAGAAGTTTCAAAATCTTGTGATTTATTTTTCAACAAGTACACCCAACACATCCTAGTGTAATCATCAATAAAAGACAAGATATATTTATGCCATTAGCAAATGGAACGGGCATGGTGCCACAAATCAAAATGTATTAGTCCAAATTTTCCACTTGCTCTGGAAGTATAATCATGAAATGGTTGTTTTCTATGTTTTCCAAGGATACAAGCATCACATTGATTCAAATTACTAGGAATGGTAGGCAAACCAAAAACACCATTCTTTTTCAACAAACAAAGGTTGTCATGATTAATGTAACCAAATCTAGCATCACATAAGAGACTATATGGAATTGTACCTTCATCGTGATAAGAGAGACATGCAAAATTATGTGCATGATCAGATGTCCCTTTCAACTTTAGCATTCTTCCATCTTCCACCGAGGTCATGACGACCATGTTCTCGGAAACCTTCCTTATTTCCACTTTGCCACTGAAAATATGAATAGAGTGGCCTTGATTTTGAATGTGCACAAGGGACAACAAGTTCCTTCACAGGTTAGGAAGACAGAGAACATCATGTAGAATAAAATCAGGGAGTCTGGGCAATTTAAGCCTAATGGTGTCAATTCTCGAAGGTTTGAGACTTGATTTATCTGCAAAATAAATTATGCAATCTAGATTGTCATTGAAATTTTCAAAGAAGTCTTTTTGGAAGTTCATGTAGCATGTTGTACATGTGCCAGGAAGCCATGCATCTGTCCAAGAAGAAAATTAACGTTAAATAAATCTTCATTTACTCCTATATTACAATGGGAAACAATATAATGAGAAGATTCAAGTGCTTTACCTTTCACCAAATCTAATGTTTTACCTTTGCCTTCTTTATGATTATGTTTGTATTTGAACTTCTCCCATGGGGTTTTTCCTGTCATTTTTTCAAGTTGTTATCACATAAAATTGTCCAGAGTCATGGGTGATAGTTATGAACACAGGCAAGCGAGCAAGTGCAGTTTGCAGTGGTCGAGATCCCCTGTGCAGTTCAATTTAGCGTTATCTCCAAGCGCAATTGGAGGGATTCCACAGTTAGCGAGTGGATAAATTTTAGCGGGGGCGCTAAGATAACAGGCGCGCCTAGCTCACAGGTCACGATCGGATCAACGGCCACCAATCATTTCAGCGGCACCAGCTGCACGGGCGTTAAAATCCAAAGGTGATCCAAAATCCAAAGGCGGTATTGCGGGGAGGCTATGAGGCAGAATATGGTGCATTTTGGGCCCGAAAGCGGTGTGGGTTCAAACCACTTTTGATGGCCCCGAAATCACGTGCATGTATAATGTTGTATCCAACAGCGACAAGTGGTTGTTCGCCAGTCGTCCAGCCGCGCTCCAATCCTGAGGAGGATTCAGTTAATTATAAAGGATCGGTAGTTGAAACCTCAGCTCAGTCCATAAATAGGAATCTTGGAAGCTATGGTCGAGGAGATAGAAGTGTCATCCCGAGGTACCACGATGGACAGTTTCTTCTTGCGGGCCCATATTGATCTGAGCTTGCATATGACATGATAAAACACACACAGTCTAACAGAAGGATGCACAGACGAAAAGCCTTGAATGGGATGGCCAGATCACACTCCTAGCATTTGTGGACCGATCTGAGTATAAATAGATCAATTCAAGATTTTGTTATGGTCGTCGAATGGTTGAGCAGAGCTCCCTATTTCGTAATATTTTGATACCAGAGTTGTTCTCTAGTTATGTGTGAGACTTGATACTTTCTCATTAATAGAAGACATCTTCTTTCATCATCTTGTTTAATCTATGTTGAAACACTCGTGCATGGAGGATCCAGACGAGGGTTGTAGTTGCATTGTAATGTAGGTTTGATTATAATGTTGTTGTGACTTGTTTCGGTACTTTCTTTTTTTCCTTGTTTCCTCTTATACTGAAATGCTCGTGCATGGAAGATCCAGACGAGTTGGTGTAGTCGCATGGTAATGGAGGTTTGATTACTATGTTGTTGTGATATATTTCAGTGTTTGAAACTTGAGTTCAAGAGTGCTCTTGTGCCTAATTTTTTCTTCACCAAGTTGCTTGAAAGCTGGTTGCGCATTGAATACTTGTCCACCTTTCTCACTAAGTCTTCCTTCTACTCACCTTTAACCTTAAACCACTGACTGAATTTAATGAGGACCTCATTTCCCTATGCATTTCTTGTCCAGTTTATGTTTTAAAACATTCTTGTACTGAGTTTTTTCCATTTGACTTCCACTCATAAACCTACCTCCACAAACATTTTGATGGGTATTGGGCTTATCCTCTTGCGATCTAAGGGTAACTCTCAGTGCTAACATTCTTGGCACCACTTCTAGGGAATGAATTGAAGATATTTCCCTGGGATTGAACAACAAAGAAATTTTGATTCTGAAGGTGCATCAAAAATCAATAACTTGAAAATTGCAACTTGCACCTGGCGACTCCACTTTTTTAGTTGTGGCTCCCAAGGGCAGACACACGAGGTCTACTCCACAGTTGCCTTTGGAAACACCTGAAGCTGACCCAGAAAATATTATCAAGAAAGGAAAGACCTCTCAAGAAGGGCTTTCAATTGTTGTACCAGGTGATTATGGTAATTTACATGATCCTTCTTTTAAAACTCCAGTAGTTGTATCTAATTCTCCGTTTATACCATCTGTTGGGGTTTCCAAAAGTTTATATTTTGAAAAATTTCATGTTGAACTCCCCCCTTCTAGTCTTCATTTGGAAGGAGAAAGTTTTGAAGTTGTTTCCCCTGATATTGTAAAGTGGTTTAGACCCAGGAGCTTAGAATATTTTCCCACGTTGGGTTTTCCTACTCTTCCTCCTATCAAAGTTGTTGTATCTAAAGAGGGGGGAACTTATTTTCCCTTGAATCATATATCGTCCTCCTCCAACACTCAACCATTTCCCCTTTCCCCTAGAAACACAGTTACAGTCCTACTTGTCCTAACTCCATCTCCCCCTTGTCCTCCTACAGTTCACATCCCAATGGCAGGCGCTAATCTTCCCAGAAACAAAATGGATGCCATAGTGGCTGCTAGGTACGCCCCTCTTGTTTTACCTTGGCCTATGAATGTCCTCCCAGTTGGAGATTACCTCAAGTACATGCCCAAGTTCACAGGTGACGAAGACATAACTGCAAAAGACCTTTAAACTTTTTACAGTTATGCAGATAATCTTAATATTGAAGATGAAGATGTGTGGATGAGAGTTTTTGTACAGAGCCTCGATGGCGAGGCTAGGAAATGGTTTAGGGGATTGACTCTTGGATCTATTGATGGGATTGAAGCTCTGGATGATTCATTCTTAAAACATTGGGGGGATAAAAAAGATTTTCTTTATTATATTACAGAATTTGGGTCACTTAAGAGGAAAGAGGGGGAATCTGTTCAAACTTCTCAAAAATATTTAATAAGATGTACAATAAGATTCCCACTGAAATAAAGCCTGCAGAAACCTCTACCAAGATTACTTATGCCAGTTCTTTTGATGCTGATTTTTTCCTCCTGTTGAGAGAAAGAAGAGCTACCTCTTTAGCTCATATGCAATATGCATCCCTTGAAGTAGAGTCTAATCTATTGGCAGTTGACAAAATTAGGAGTAAATCTCATAGAGACAGAAGAAAAGGTAGGGCTGAAGCTTCAACCTATGATTCCTCTATTGCCTACCCTCAAGTGGATGAATTGGAAAAACTGGTACAATCACTTTCTGCAGAAATGGAGAAATTGAAATTTGAAGGAAAGCAAAGCTACATGAACCCCCAGAATGTTGATAATAGGGGCAATCTTAGAAGACCAAATAATTCCCCTCAGATCATCCAAAGAGATCAAAGAAATAGGGATAGGGATGATCAAAAAATCCAAGCCCCTCTCCAAAATAACCTTGTTATTGATGAAGAAGGAGAGGAAGAAGATGCAGATCGTGAAATCCATTGTCTTGGTGACACCTCTTCATCTCCTCATTTAACCCAATCTGCATATGAAGAGGCTCTCATGGGTAACCAACTAAATGAGTTGAGCAAAGAGGAAAGGACTAGTGGAAATCCAAATAGATACAACCTAAGGTCCAAGAAGAAAGAAGGAAATCCTGACATTCCTGATCAGCCTACTAGAATAGAGAATCCTACTAAGGATGTGGCAGCTAGCAACAAAGAAAAAGAGGCACAAAACCCCCAGGAAGTGGTTAAGATCCCTACCCCAGAAATTAAGGAGAACTTGAAGCCTCCCTCCTCTTTTATCTTTGAGAATGAGATTCAAAAGATTAAAATCCTTGTACCTTTCTTGGAGCTAGTTAAGAATGAGGATTTCAAAAGGTACATTTCCAAGATGTTGTAGCCTAAACCTTCATCTTGCCCCACCGATTCAGTCAACCTCCAAGATGAAAAACCATTTGTCATACTAGGACCTTTAGTAAAGGATAGGGATGACTCTTCCCCTCCTTTCTATACATCATTGAACATTCATGATAAAGTTTTGCACAACTGCTTGATGGATTCAAGGGCATCTCATAACCTCATGCCTAAGACTGTCATGGATGAGCTTGGGTTGGAAGTTACAAAAACCTATCATGAACTATACTCGCTTGATTCCAAGAAGGTGAAGTGTCTTGGGGTTATTAAAGACCTTGTTTTTTCCTTAGTCCAATTTCCAATGAAAAGTGTGGTCATGGATATTGTGGTGGTTGATGTCCCCCCTAAGTTTGGAATGCTCTTGTCTAGATCTTGGATCAAAAGACTAGGGGGAACTTTGCAGATGGATCTTTCATATGCCACCATTCTTGTGTTTGGGGGGGAACATAGAAGGATTTATAGGGAAGCACAACTTGCTTATATTATCAATGATGAAGCAAATCCTACCAACCACCCCATTTTTGCAGTTGATATTGATTTACGGACCACTATGTTACAGCTCACTAATGCTCCTCAAACACCTATTGAAATCAGAAAGAATCCTATTACCTCTTGTGAAGATCCTCCTCCCAATACCCTTGTTTGGAAGATTTGTTTTGATGGAGCCTCTTCTAGGGAGAGTGTTGGTGTTGGGGTAGTGGTTATTTCCCCTACCCAAGAGATCATATCTCTTTCTTACAAGCTTGAATTTGAAACAACAAACAATGTGGCAGAATATGAAGCTCTTGTTTTGGGTTTGAGGGCTGCTAAAGACATGAAGATTGAAGAGCTAGCAGTGTTTGGAGATGCTGAGTTGATTGTTCATCAGGTCAGAAATCGATATAGGGCTAAGAACCCCATGTTAAGGACCTACAAAAATGAATTATGGGATATGGTTGATAGTTTCTTCTTGGATTTTAATATCTCATTTGTTCCAAGAGAGGAGAACACTATGGAAAATTCATTGGTTGTCTCAAGAAGTAATTTCAAGGTTCCTCTGCCCCCCAAACTCAAGTATGAGGTGGAAGTAAAATACATAGCCTCTATTCTTGACAATGTCAAACATTGGAAGGTTTTTTAGGATGATCTTGAGATAAAAAGGTTTCTTGAGACTATGGATGAATTCTTTGCTTTACAGATTGATCAAGATCATGATACTGAAGAAATCCCCCATGCTAGTATTTTTCTAAATAAAATTGTTGACCATCATATTGTTCAGTTACCCAATAACCATTTTCCAAAGGGACTTGTCCCCTTGTAAAGATTGTTTGATAGAAATGATGTTGTTGTAAAGATTAAAGGTTCAACTGAAGATGTTGATGTGACTGAATGCAATTTAGGAACAGAGGGAGACCCAAAGTATATCAAATTGTCTAGAAGCTTGTCGAAGGAACAAAGGGATGGGTATGTCAGTATTTTAAAGGAGTTTGCTGATGTGTTTGCCTGTAAATATGAAGATTTAAGAACATATGACACCAGAATCATTAAACATAAGATCCCTTTGAAAGAGGAGACCAAGCCTTTTAGGCAGAAACTCAGACAAATAGATCTCATGTTGCTACCTATTATGGAAAAAGAAGTGAAAAAGTTGTCAGATGCCCAAATCATCATTCCTTTGAGGTATTCAAAATGGGTGGTTAACTCGGTGCCTGTGAGGAAGAAAAGTGGGGAAATAAGGTGATGTGTTGATTTCAGGAATTTGAACAGGAGTTCCAAAAAAGATAACTACCCCTTGCCAAATATGGAGCACATTTTGGAGAGAGTGATTGGTTCATCCAGGATGTCTATGATTGATGGATTTTCTGGCTACAATCAGATCTTTGTCTTGCCTAAAAATAGAGAGAAGACAACCTTCATTACACATTGGGGCACATTCATGTATGCTAAAATTCCCTTTGGACTGATGAATGCAGGAGCAACCTTCCAGCAAGCCATGGACATTGCCTTTATTGGGGAGAAAGACAAATTTGTAGTCATCTACCTGGAAGACATTACAGTGTTCTCAAAATATGACAAAGAGCATTTTCATCATTTGAAGAAGGTCTTCCTGAAGTGCAGAAGGTTTGGCCTCTCTCTCAATCCTAAAAAAATTGTGTTTGCTAGGAAGGAAGGTAAATTATTGGGGGCATATTGTGTTAGCAGAAGGGGTAATAATTGATCCAAGCAGAGTAGAGGCCATCCAAACCTTATCTTTTCCTAGATATAAGAAAGAGGTTTAGTCTTTCTTGGGTAAAATCAATTTTCTAAGAAGGTTCATCTCTAACTTTGTTGAATTAGTGAAGTACATTGCAGCTATGCTCAGAAAGGGAAATGAGGTGAAATGGACTTCTAAGGCTAGAGAATCTTTTGATCAGATAAAAAAGGCTCTGACGAAAACACATATGCTCATCAGCCCTAACTATTCTAAGGAATTTCTGATATTTTATTTTGCCTCATATGATACATTGGTTGTTGTTTTTCTACAGAAAAATACAGAGAGGTTAGAGCAGCCTATTTCCATTTTCAGCAAAGCATTGACGGATGCAGAAATGAGATATGATATCATGGAGAAGCAGGCATACGTTTTAGTTAAAGCCCTCAAAACTTTCAGAATTTGTGTTATGCATTCAAATATTGTTGCATATGTCACCTCAGCCTCAGTGAAAGAGATATTGATCCATCCTGATATAGATGGGAAGAGAATCAAATGGATTGCTAAAATTTTGGAATTTGACCTTGAAATAAAACCCACTAAATTGGTGAAAGGCCAAGGTTTAGCCAGGTTGCTGGTTGAATCAAATTGCAAAGTCTTGGGGGTTAATTTCATGAACATAAACTCAGAAAATCAGCAAGTTGAGACTGTTGATAAAGACTCTCATGTCAGCCTCAACTTAGCAGAATGCACCTGGTATAAAGACATCATATATTGGCTGCAAAAGTTGCAGCCTCCTGATGGTTTAGATAAGAAAAAGGAGAGAGATTTGAAGCTCAAAGAAATCAAATATCGTCTCATTGATCAGGTTTTGTATTGGAAAGATCCTCTAGGAGTTATTTTGAGGTGCTTGGACCCACAGGAGGCCCAAAGGGCCATAACTGATTTCCATGACAACTTATGTGGGGGACATTATTTCTAGAGGACCACAGCTTATAAGATCCTCAGAGCTGGGTATTTCTGGCCTAGCATTTTTACTGATGTTTGTGCAAAGATTAGAGCTTGTGTCAAATGCCAAAAGTTTTCTGGAAAGTAGCAGCTCAAATCTTTGCCTTTGAAACCTGTAGTGGTTTTCAGACGTTTTCAACAGTGGGGTCTTGACTTCATTGGAAAAATCCACCCAACCTCAAGTGGTTAGCATAGGTGTATTTTGATTTCCACTGATTATTTCGCTAAGTGGATAGAAGCCATTCCTACAAGAAGTTCCTCCCACAAGGTAATCATTAGCTTTCTTGAGGATATCATGTCCAGATTTGGTTGCCCAAGAAGGATTGTTACTGGCAATGCTACCCCCTTCAAAGATGAACCATTAATCAAGTTATGTGATTTGTATGGGATTACATTAATCCATTGTACTCCTTACTACCCCCAAGGAAATGGTTTGGCAGAGTCCTCTAACAAGAAACTCATAAAGATCATTAGGAAATTGTTAGAAGACAATAAGAAAGCATGGGACTCAAAGATGAAATTTGCATTATGGGTTGACAGAGTTACAACAAAGAGGTCACTTGGTATTTCCCCTTTTCAGCTTGTATTTGGGGTTGAGGCTATTTTTCCTACTCAACTTGCTTTGCATGTGGCAAAATTCCTCTAGGACTACCAAGGAGAACCTGAGGATATGGTCAGGAGGATACAGCAACTGGTAGAAGTACAACAGGCTAGGGAGCAACTACTTGATAAAGCTCAGGATCACCAACAGAAAATAAAACAAGCCTTTGACAAGAGGGCAAGCAAGGAATATTTTCAGCTGGGGGATCTGGTGCTCAAATGGGATGCCCTCAAGCAAGACAAAGGAAAACATAGTAAATTCAAAGCCTTATGGATTGGTCCTTTCCATATTTCTGAGGTATTTTCAAATAACACCTATAAGTTGCAGAGCTTGGAGGATTCCGAAGTTTTGGGTGGCCCTATCAATGGGCACTTTCTAAAAAAAAAATTTACTTAAGCCATGATTGGCTTTCAACCATTGTAATCACCTCTTCCTTTTTATCTCTATTTGAACAAGAGACTCCATGACCCAAAGGCTAAAGCACTGGAACTGTGCGTTCTTGGCAGCTCGCAGGGAGCATGCCATCCCCTGTGGAGCCAAATGTTATCACATAAAATTGTCTAGAGTCACGGGTGACAGTTATGAATGCAGGCGAGCGGGCAAGTGCAGTTTGTAGCGGTCAAGATCCCCTATGCAGTTCAATTTAGTGCTATATCCAAGCATAGTTGGAGGGATTCCACAGTTAGCGAGTGGATAAATTTTAGCGGGGGCGCTAAAATAACAGGCGCACCCAGATCATAGATCACAATCGGATCAACGGCCACCAATAATTTCGGCGCCACAAGCTGGACAGGTGTTAAAATCCAAAGGCGGGTTGAAATCCAAACCGCAGTATTGCAGGGAGGCTACGTGGCGGAATATGGTGCATTTCGAGCCCGAAAGCGGTGTGGGTCCAAACCGCTTTCGACAGCCCCGAAATTGCGTCCGTGTATAATTTTGTATCCACCAATGACAAGTGGTTTCCCACCAATCATCTAGCCGCGCTCCAATCCCGAGGAAGATTCAGTTAATGAAAAAGGACCGATAGCTGAAACCTCGGCTTAGTCCATAAATAGGAAGCTTGGAAGCTCTGGCCGAGGAGATAGAACTATCATCCCAAGGTACCACAATGGACGGTTTCTTCTTGCAGGACCATACTGATCTGATCTTGCGTCTGATAGGAGGAAACACACAGTCTGACAAAAGGATGCACAGACGAAAATCCTTGAATGGGATGGCCAAATCACACACCTGGAAGTTGTGGACCGATCTGAGTATAAATAGATCAGTTCAAGATTTTTTATGGTCGTCGAATGGTTGAGCAGAGCTCCCTATTTTGTAATATTTTGATACCAGATATGTTCTATGGTTATGTATGAGACTTGAGACTTTCTCATTAATAGAAGTCAGCTTCTTTCATAATCTTGTTTAATCTATGTTGAAACACTCGTGCATGGAGGATCCAGACGAGGGTTGTAGTTGCATTGTAATGTAGGTTCGATTATAATGTTGTTGTGACCTGTTTCAATACTTTCTTTGTTTCTTTGTTTCCTCTTATACTGAAATTCTCGTGCATGGAAGATCCAAACGAGTTGTTGTAGTCGCATGGTCATGGAGGTTTGATTACTATGTTGTTGTGATATATTTTAGTGTCTGAAACTTGAGTTCAAGAGTGTTCTTGTGCCTGAGTTTTTCTTCACCAAGCTGCTTGAAGGTTGGATGCTCATGGCAGACTTTTCCACCTTTCTCACTAAGTCTTCTTTCTGCTCACCTTTAACCTTAAACCACTGACTGAAGTTAATGAGGACCTCATTTCCCTATGCATTTCTTGTCCAGTTTTTATGTTAAAACATTATTGTACTTAGTTTTCCATTTGAATTCCACTCATAAACCTACCTCCACAAACATTTTGATGGGTACTAAGCTTATCCTCTTGCAATATGAGGGTGACTCTCAGAGATAACACAAGTGACCCATTCTTTTCTCAACAGCCATAGTGAAGGTCATATCTCTCACCTTGGTTGTGTCTAGACCCCCTACCTCTGAAATTATTTCTTCCACGTGCTCTTTTACTGCCTTCTCCTCTATAAGAATCATGTGATTGATTATTCCCTTTCTGAGCAAGGCACGTAGTATCACTAGTGGGCTAAGATTAATTGTTTCCAAAGGTTTTCTCACGTTCAACAACTTTCTCCACCAAAACATCAAATGTGATGGATTTCATCTGACCACTAGCTTGCAGGGATTCAAGGTAATGAGAATATGTAGGTTAGAGAGCCTTAATGAAGGTTGTGAGAGGAATGTCTAGATGTTAATATTATGGTAGCTTCGGGAGGTATGAACCTCTATTGTGACCTATGATGAGACTAAAATCCTCCGGAAGGAAGCAAAGAATTGAAGGAAACCCTAGACAAGTTGTCGGTTGAACAAATACATCTAAATTGAATTTATTGATACCCAGAAGGAGAAGTCGGCCCCAGTTAGCCTGGCCAGTTCACTATAAATAAAGGGCGCCAGTTTCATTATTTCACATCTCAGCAGTTGCAATGAGAGCTAAATATGCACAGGCAGTTGTAGGCAGCAGCAGTTTGGTGCGCAAGTTTCTGGGAGAGCTGGAAAGTGGTGCGCTAGCTTCTGGGTGGGATCATCTGTTCAGCTTAGTTTCTATTTTCTTGCTTGGTGCATTAGCCTCTCTTGGTTATTGGATTGCTACCAGGATTCTCTTCTCAGTCAAGGTCAAGATGCTCGGAGGGTGGCTTCGGCCAGTGGTTGGGTGACGAGGGTATCGTCAATGGTAAAACGAGCACAATCTTCTATATTCTAACAGGTTATGGGCCCACACCCCTTCAGTCAGCCTAAAATGCTGGAAGGAAACATAGTCGCTAGATATTGAGCTCATTGAGGAACTTCCGCTAGGGTTACTAGCAGGAGCAGCTTCCAAAGCACTACAGCTAGGGTTACTAGTAGTAGCAGTTGCAGAAACCCTAATTCTCAGATCCAACACCTGTGATGGAGCATCTCGCTCAAGGAGAAGATATTCAGATGCGCCCTAACTCAGCGCACCTATTGGCACACTCTGAAGACAGAAATGACAAAGTTGAAGTTTTGGATCTAGGCATGACCAACCAGTCAACCGAAGATATGTGTGAAACAATCAGTCTCTTACACTACTCAGTACTCACCGAGACAATTGAAGACGATATGTGGATAATCGACAGTGGAGCTTCCAGGCACATGATGGGAGATCAAGTCAGACTCTCAAATATAAATGAGAGAAATACATCGTACAAAGTAGATCTTGGAGACAAAAGTACTTACCCCGTCGAAGGATTTGGACAAGCCTCCGTCAAATTGGAATCAGGTAATCATGTTCACTTAAGCAATGTTTCATATGTACCTGGTTTAGAAAAGAATCTTGTATCAATATCATGTTTAGAAGACAAAGGAAACAGAATAGCCTTCATAGATGAAAAAGTGTTATCATGGCATAAACATTCCAGCATAGAAGATGCTAGGGTTATTGGAAGACGTGAAGGAAATATGTATAGACTACTAGAACGAAATTAAGAAGCTCTAGTACATGACGAAGTCAACCCTAATGAGCTTTGGCATAGAAGGTACGCTCATATCAATTATCAAGCATTACCTTTCCTCAGAAAGATGGTTGAAGGGATACCAGAATTGAAGCCTACACATGAAGGAATTTGCAAGGGATGTGCCCTTGGGAAGAATATCAAGAAACCATTCCCAAGCAGCAACAATAGATCTAAGGAAACCCTAGATCTAATACACTCAGATGTTTGCGGTCCAATGCCAGTCAGATCTTTAGGAGGATCTATCTACTACATAATCTTCATAGATGACTATTCAAGAAAGATGTGGTTGTACCTACTGAAGTCAAAAGATGAAGTATTCAGCAAGTTCCAAGAATTCAAGGAAAAAATAGAAAACCTTACGAACAAGAAGATCAAGACATTAAGAACAGATAATGGAGGAGAATACACCTCGAAGGAGTTCGTTGCATTTTGCAAATTAGCAGGGATTAGGAGGGAGCTTATTGTTCCTCATAATCCTCAACAAAACGGTGTAGTAGAAAGAAAGAACAGATCTATCGAAGAAACAATAAAATCCCTATTGAACGATCAAGATCTATCCATGTTTATATGGGGAGAAGTAGCGATGACGGCAATATACGTATAGAACAGAAGCCCTCATCGCATATTGAAGGACATGACACCAGAAGAAGAATTCTCAGGTAAGAAACCTAACGTAGAAAACTTAAGAATATTTGGATGTCAAGTTTACTCTCATATTCCCAAAGATAGAAGAAATCGAAGAACCAAATGAAGAAAACACAGAAAGCGAAAATAACGAAAAGGAACAACCTGATCATCCTATGGAGCCATGTGAGAACATTGATCCAGATAATATACCAAAGAACAAGAAACGACCATCTTGGCTTGAAGCCACATTACAGGACGCAGAAAGAATCAAGGTTCCAGGAAGAGCAAAAGACCAAAAAGATTCTCAAGTTATGCAGCATACATGACAAAACTTCTAGATGAAGAACCTACTACATTCGAAGAAGCAGTTAAAAAGGGACAATGGAAAG
>JZKD02S2055515.1:18645-29729 GCA_000966675.3 Picea glauca | reverse complement strand
AGCCCCTTTTCCTTAAATTTTATCCTACACCCTTTCCCTAACTAGTGGATTTTAGTCCTCCATACTCTTTTATCGTGGTCGGTCTATGCGCAACAATGTATTTTATATCAATGATTAGACATATACAAAAATAGGTGCACTGGCCTTTAGCATCTAGGATATATAACCTAATACAAACATAAGTCTCCTATCTTGTAATAACTCGCTCACCATCCTATCAAATAAAACATATACACAAAGGATTGTTAGCATCAATATTACTTGTACTTAAGATGTTGCACACAATATCCTGGAATGTGCACACTTCATCATTTTACTACACAGTACATGCATGCACTATGCCATGAAAGGTGCATACAAAAATGATATTATCCATCTCACGAGCATAAGTAAATTTTCATTTACATTACAATTGGGTTTGACCTAGGGATATTACATTCCCATCCACCTATTTATGCACTATCCTCGGTGCATTATGTACACATATACAAAAAAAAATCAAAAATCGTCAAAAAGATGTCGGTATTCTACCCACATTGCATTCTCATTGTCCCAAATAGCATCCTCAGGACCATACTAGGTACATTGGACCTTTACAATCCCTATGGCTCGATTCTAAAGCTGTTTGATTTTTTGGTCCATAATGTGTACCAGATGCACATGGAAAGCACCTTCTTGCTCCACCTAAATCACATTCCAATCAATATCATGATTAGCATCAAGTGTATATTTATTTAGCAATGATACATGGAATACATTATGAATAGACATAGATGCAAGGAATGCAAACATATAATCCATTGGACTAATTCTCTCTAGGATTTCAAATGACCCACAATAGTGAGGTGCCAACTTTGAACAATTTCTCAACTTCATGGAACTTCTGTTGGATTTCATTTTCAAANTTTATGCACTATCCTCAGTGCATTATGTACACATATACAACAAAATTTCAAAAATCCTCAAAAAGATGTGGGTATTCTAGCCACATTGCATTCTCATTCTCCCAAGTAGCATCCTTGGGACCATACTAGGTACATTGGACCTTTATAATCCCTATGGCTCGATTTTGAAGATGTTTGATTTTTTAGTCCATAATGTGTACCGGATGCACTTGGAAAGTGCCTTCTTGCTCCACCTGAGTCACATTCCAATCAATAGCATGATTAGCATCAAGTATATATTTATTTAGCAATGATACATGGAATACATTATGAACAAACATAGATGCAAGGAATGCAATCATATAATCCATTGGACCAATCCTCTATAGGATTTCAAATGACCCACAATAGTGAGGTGCCAACTTTGAACAATTTCCCAACTTCATGGAACTTCTATTGGATTTCACTTTCAAAAATACATGTTCTCCCACTTTAAATTTTTTGTGAGTTATGCCCTTATAATCATACCTTTTCTTCCTATCTTGGGCAGCCTTTAAATTATGTTTTATATTCAACATTTTCTCCTCCATTTTCTTTATTAAATCTGGCTCAACCACTGCTCTATCTGCTAGGATATCCCAACTTACCGGTGTGTTGCATTTGCTACCATAAAGTTCCTCAAATGGGCTCATCTTTAGATATGTTTGGTACCTATTGTTATAAGAAAACTCTACTAAGTGTAGGTAGTCTTCCTATTTTGATGGTTTATCAATAACATACATCGTCAAAATACCTTCAATCACTTTATTCACCCTCTATGTTTGTTCATCTGATTCTGGATGATAAGTTGTGCTAAAATTCAAATTTGTTCCAAATCCATTAAATAATCCCTTCCAAAAATTTTTGGTAAAATTGGATCTTTGTCAAACACAATTGTCTTAGGTATGCCATGTAATCGAGCTATTTCTCTCATATAAATATCAACAATGTTGGTTTCCTTGTGAGTGGCCTTAACTGGAATACAATGGGGAGCTTTAGTAAGATTATTATTTGTTCTGGGAATTYTGGTGATGAAATTCATTGTTTCAACTTCCCATTTCCACTCAAGAATGGGTAATGGCTCTAGCAAACCAGCTGGGTATCTATGCTCATCTTTTACCTTTTGACATTCCAAACATTTGTCAATAAAATCAAGAACTTCTTTCTTCATTCCTGGCCAATAATATTGGCTCTTGATAGTTGCAATAATTTTCTGATAACCTGGATACCCAACATAAGGTACATTATGCATTTCTCTCAATATCAGATTTTTCAATTCATGAGAATTTGGTACATAAATTTTTCCACTATACATGATAATTTCATCATTATCTAGCTTGTATTCTTCAATTTTATGTTCTAAATTACCTTTCTGTAATTTTTCCATTAATTCCTTGTATTGCAAATCTAAATTTGAAGCCTCCAAAATTTTGTGCTTCAAATTTGATTTGTACATGCTAATGGTTGTAGAATGCAATTCATGCACTCTTTTGTTGAGTGCATCAACCACTTTATTCTCTTTCCCCTTGATATTCTTTATATCAAAGTCATATTCACTAAGAAATTCTAACCATCTTCTTTTCCTAGCATTTAGAGTTGGTTGATCAAATAATTTTTTCAGACCATTATGGTATGTCCTTGGCTCAAACCTTGTCCCCATGATGTAATGTTTCATTTTTCTCTAGGCATGTACTATGGCTGCCAACTCCAAATCATGAGTGGCACAATGTCTTTCATGTTCCTTCAAATTCCTTGATTCATAACATATAACAAACCCATTCTGACTAAGAACTCCACCAAGTCCTTCTTTACATACATCTATGCAAACAATAAAGTATTCATTTGGGTCTGCAATCCTTAGTATTGTAGAACTTTTCAATAATTGTTTCAAGTGTTGGAAACTCTTTTCACAATCCAATGTCCATTGAAACTTCACACCCTTCTTTTTTAAGGAAGTGAATGGGTGTGCAATCTTTAAGAATCCTNCCAATAATATTGGCTCTTGATAGTTGCAATAGTTTTCCGATAACCTGGATACCCAACATATGGTACATTATGCATTTCTCTCAATATCAGATTTTTCAATTCATGAGAATTTGCTACATAAATTTTTCCACTATACATGGGAATTTCATCATTATCTAGCTTGTATTCTTCAATTTTATGTTCTAAATTACCTTGCTGTAATTTTTCCATTAATTCCTTGTATTGCAAATCTAAATTTGCAGCCTCCGAAATTTTGTGCTTCAAATTTGATTTGTACATGCTAATGGTTGTAGAATGCAATTCATGCACTCTTTTGTTGAGTGCATCAACCACTTTATTCTCTTTCCCCTTGGTATACTTTATATCAAATTCATATTCACTGAGAAATTCTAACCATCTTCTTTTCCTAGCATTTAGAGTTGGTTGATCAAATAATTTTTTCAGACCATTATGGTCTGTCCTTGGCTCAAACCTTGTCCCCATGATGTAATGTTTCATTTTTCTCTAGGCATGTACTATGGCTTCCAACTCCAAATCATGAGTGGCGCAATGTCTTTCATGTTCCTTCAAATTCCTTGATTCATAACATATAACAAACCCATTCTGACTAAGAACTCCACCAAGTCCTTCTTTACATACATCTATGCAAAAAATAAAGTATTCATTTGGGTCTGCAATCCTTAGTATTGTAGCACTTTTCAATAATTGTTTCAAGTGTTGGAAACTCTTTTCACAATCCAATGTCCATTGAAACTTCACAACCTTCTTTTCTAAGGAAGTGATTGGGTGTGCAATCTTTAAGAATCCTTCAATAAATATCCTATAGTGTCCTGCAAGTCCCATGAATGATCTGAACTCTATCACATTCTTTGTTGCTGACCATTCTCTAATGGTTTTTATCTTCTTAGGATCCACTGCTATCACATCCATTGAAATGATATGGCCCAAATAATGAATTTTCTTATGATAAAATGATCACTTGCTCAATTTGGCATACAACTGATGCTTCATTAATACTTTCAACACCATCCTTAAATAATGCTCATGCTCTTCTTCTGACTTGGAATATATAAGCATGTCATCAAAAAAGACAATGACAAACTTGTCTAGATATTCTTGGAAAACACCATTCATTAAGCACATGAAAACAACTGATGCATTTAACAACCCAAATGGCACCACTGTGAACTCATAATGACCATACCTTATCCTGAAGGCAGTCTTGCTGACATCTTCATATTTAATCCTTACCTGATGGTATCCTGACTTGAGATCTATCTTTGAAAATATCTTTGCATCCTTCAATTGATCAAAAAGGCCATCAATCCTTGGTAGAGGATACTTGTTCTTAACAGACACTTTATTCAACTGTCTAAAGTCAATGCATAATCTTAATGTCCCATATTTCTTTTTCATGAACAAGATTGGGGCACCCAAGGTGACACACTTGGGAATATATATGGATTCTTCATAAGTTCTTCAAGCTGCATTTGCAACTCCTTCATCTCTGGTGTGCTCATTATGTAAGGAGTCTTTGACATTGGAGCTGCTCCAGGCATTAAATTTATAGGGAAATCAANTATCTCAATATAATATTTTTCAATTCATCAGAATTTGGTACATAAATTTGTCCACTATACATGAGAATTTCATCATTATCTAGCTTGTATTCTTCAATTTTATGTTCTAAATTACATTTCTGTAATTTTTCCACTAATTACTTGTATTGCAAATCTAAATTTGCAGGCTCCAAAATTTTGTGCTTCAAATTTTATCTGTACATGCTAATGGTTGTAGAATGCAATTCATGCACTCTTTTGTTGAGTGCATCAACCACTTTATTCTCTTTCTCCTTGATATGCTTTATATCAAAGTCATATTCACTGAGAAATTCTAACCATCTTCTTTTCCTAGCATTTAGAGTTGGTTGATCAAATAACTTTTTCAGACCATTATGGTCTATCCTTGGCTCAAACCTGTTCCCCATGATGTAATGTTTCCATTTTCTCTAGGCATGTGCTATGGCTACCAACTCCAAATCATGAGTGGCATAGTGTCTTTCATGTTCCCTCAAATTCCTTGATTCATAACATATAACAAATCCATTATGACTGAGAACTCCACCAAGTCCTTCTTTACATGCATCTATGCAAACAATAAAGGATTCATTTGGGTCTGCAATACTTAGTATTGTAGCACTTTTCAATAATTTTTTCAAGTGTTGGAAACTCTTTTCACAATCCAATGTCCATTGAAACTTCACACCCTTCTTTTTTAAGGAAGTGATTGGGTGTTCAATCTTTAAGAATCCTTCAATAAATATCCTATAGTATCCTACAAGTCCCATGAATGATCTGAATTCTATCACATTCTTTTCCACTGACCATTCTCTAATGGCTTTTATCTTCTTAGGATCCATTGCTATCACATCCGTTGAAATGATATGGCCCAAATAATGAATTTTCTTCTGATAAAATGATCACTTGCTCAATTTGGCATACAATGGATGCCTCTTTAATAATTTCAACACCATCCTTAAATAATGCTCATTCTCTTCTTCCGACTTGGAATATATAAGCATGTCATCGAAAAAGACAATGACAAATTTGTCTAGATATTCTTGGAAAACACCATTCATTAAGCACATGAAAACAACTGGTGCATTTGACAACCCAAATGGCACCACTATGAACTCATAATGATCATACCTTATCCTGAAGGCAGTCTTGCTAACATATTCATCTTTAATCCTTACATGATGGTATCCTGACCTGAGATCTATCTTTGAAAATATCTTTGCATCCTTCAATTGATCAAANTCTTTCCCCTTGGTATGCTTTATATCAAAGTCATATTCACTAAGAAATTCTAACCATATTCTTTTCCTAGCATTTAGAGTTGGTTGATCAAATAATTTTTTCAGACCATTATGGTATGTCTTTGGCTCAAACCTTGTCCCCATGATGTAATGTTTCATTTTTCTCTAGGCATGTACTATGGCTGCCAACTCCAAATCATGAGTGGCACAATGTCTTTCATGTTCCTTCAAATTCCTTGATTCATAACATATAACAAACCCATTCTGACTAAGAACTCCACCARGTCCTTCTTTACATACATCTATGCAAACAATAAAGTATTCATTTGGGTCTGCAATCCTTAGTATTGTAGCACTTTTCAATAATTGTTTCAAGTGTTGGAAACTCTTTTCACAATCCAATGTCCATTGAAACTTCACACCCTTCTTTTTTAATGAAGTGAATGGGTGTGCAATCTTTAAGAATCCTTCAATAAATATCCTATAGTATCCTGCAAGTCCCATGAATGATCTGAAATCTATCACATTCTTTGTTGCTGACCATTCTCTAATGGCTTTTATCTTCTTAGGATCCACTGCTATCAAATCCATTGAAATGATATGGCCCAAATAATGAATTTTCTTCTGATAAAATGATCACTTGCTCAATTTTGCATACAACTGATTCTTCATTAATACTTTCAACACCATCCTTAAATAATGCTCATGCTCTTCTTCTGACTTGGAATATATAAGCATGTCATCAAAAAAGACACTGACAAACTTGTCTATATATTCTTGGAAAACACCATTCATTAAGCACATGAAAACAACTGATGCATTTAACAACCCAAATGGCACCACTGTGAACTCATAATGACCATACCTTATCCTGAAGGCAGTCTTGCTGACATCTTCATCTTTAATCCTTACCTGATGGTATCCTGACCTGAGATCTATCTTTGAAAATATCTTTGCATCCTTCAATTGATCAAAGAGGCCATCAATCCTTGGTAGAGGATACTTGTTCTTAACAGTCACTTTATTCAATTGTCTAAAGTCAATGCATAATCTTAATGTCCCATATTTCTTTTTCATGAACAAGATTGGGGCACCCAAGGTGACACACTTGGGAATATATATCTCTTCTTCAGAAGTTCTTCAAGTTGCATTTGCAACTCCTTCATCTCTGGTGTGCTCATTATGTAAGGAGTCTTTGACATTGGAGCTGCTCCAAGCATTAAATTTATAGAGAAATCANCATGAATGATCTGAACTCTATCACATTCTTTGTTGCTGACCATTCTCTAATGGTTTTTATTTTCTTAGGATCCACTGCTATCACATCCATTGAAATGATATGGCCCAAATAATGAATTGTCTTCTGATAAAATGATCACTTGCTCAATTTGGCATACAACTGATGATTCATTAATACTTTCAACACCATCCTTAAATAATGCTCATGCTCTTCTTCTGACTTGGAATATATAAGCATGTCATCAAAAAAGACAATGACAAACTTGTCTAGATATTCTTGGAAAACACCATTCATTAAGCACATGAAAACAACTGATGCATTTAACAACCCAAATGGCACCACTGTGAACTCATAATGACCATACCTTATCCTGAAGGCAGTCTTGATGACATCTTCATCTTTAATCCTTACCTGATGGTATCGTGACCTGAGATCTATCTTTGAAAATATCTTTGCATCCTTCAATTGATCAAAGAGGCCATCAATCCTTGGTAGAGGATACTTGTTCTTAACAGTCACTTTATTCAACTATCTAAAGTCAATGCATAATCTTAATGTCCCATATTTCTTTTTCATGAACAAGATTGGGGCACCCAAGGTGACACACTTGGGAATATATATGGCTTATTCATAAGTTCTTCAAGCTGCATTTTCAACTCCTTCATCTCTGGTGTGCTCATTATGTAAGGAGTCTTTGACATTGGAGCTGCTCCAGGCGTTAAATTTATAGGGAAATCAATATCTCTCTTCGGGGGTAGTCTTGGTACCTCCTTGAACACATATTCGAAATATTTTAGGACCACATGATCTTCCAAATTTGACACCTTAACTTGAGGTGTCTCTTCCATATGAGATGCAAATATTTGACAATATTTTCTGTAACATTTCTTCCATTGCAATGCTGAAATTTCTCAGATGGTTTCTTCCCTGGGAATTCCTTGCACTTTCCTTAGGTTCCCTTCCTCATCCAAGAAAGTGAATGTCTTGTTTTGACAATATAGGATAGCATGATGTTGATCCAACCAATCCATCCCAATTACACAGTCAAAGGAACCTAAAGGAAAGATGTCCAAATCTGCCTTGGGGTTTAGTCCATTCATGTCCATAAGACATGACTTAACCATCTCATTAACTTTTCTTTTGGCTTCGGTAGCTAGTTGCACCAAAAAAGGTTTTCCATGCTTGCTTCTTGGAAAATGCCAACTTTCCACCATCTTAGGATATAAATAACTATGAATATCTCCTGAATCAATTAAAATAGAAATGGTCTGGTTGTTTATCATACCTTCCAATTCAATCATATGTGACTAATACTCTGCTTGCTTGTTGTCCAAGGTTACATAGATCCTTGGTACATTTCTTCCCATGTCCTCCACTGTTTCAGCTTGTTGTATGTTGTGAACAATTNTTCTTAGGATCCACTGCTATCACATCCATTAAAATGATATGGCCCAAATAATGAATTTTCTTCTGATAAAATGATCACTTGCTCAATTTGGCATACAACTGATGCTTCATTAATAATTTCAACACCATCCTTAAATAATGCTCATGCTCTTCTTCTGACTTGGAATATATAAGCATGTCATCAAAAAAGACAATGACAAACTTGTCTAGATATTCTTGGAAAACACCATTCATTAAGCACATGAAAACAACTGATGCATTTAACAACCCAAATGGCACCACTGTGAACTCATAATGACCATACCTTATCCTGAAGGMAGTCTTGCTRACATATTCATCTTTAATCCTTACCTGATGGTATCCTRACCTGAGATCTATMTTTGAAAATATCTTTGCATCCTTCAATTGATCAAAAAGGCCATCAATCCTTGGTAGAGGATACTTGTTCTTAATAGACACTTTATTCAACTGTCTAAAGTCAATGCATAATCTTAATGTCCCATATTTCTTTTTCATGAACAAGATTGGGGAACCCAAGGTGACACACTTGGGAATATATATGGCTTCTTCATAAGTTCTTCAAGCTGCATTTGCAACTCCTTCATCTCTGGTGTGCTCATTATGTAAGGATTCTTTGACATTGTAGCTGCTCCAGGCATTAAATTTATAGGGAAATCAATATCTCTCTTTGGGGGTAGTCTTGGTACCTCCTTGAACACATATTCAAAATATTTTAAGACCACATGATCTTCCAAATTTGACACCTTAACTTGAGGTGTCTCTTCCATATGAGATGCAAATATTTGACATTGTTTTCTGTAACATTTCTTCCATTGCAATGCTGGAATTTCTCAGATGGTTTCTTCCCTGGGAATTCCTTGGAATTTCCTCAGGTTCCCTTCCTCATCCAAGAAAGTGAATGTCTTGTTGTCACAATATAGGATAGCATGATGTTGATCCAACCAATCCATCCCAATTACACAGTCAAAGGAACCTAAAGGAAATATGTCCAAATCTGCCTTGGGGTTTAGTCCATTCATGTCCATAAGACATGACTTAACCATCTCATTAACTTTTCTTTTGGCTTCGGTAGCTCGTTGCACCAAAAAAGGTTTTCCATGCTTGCTTCTTGGAAAATGCAAACTTTCCACCATCTTAAGATATAAATAACTATGAATATCTCCTAAATCAATTAAAATAGAAATGGTCTGGTTGTTTATCATAGCTTCGACTTCAATCATATGTGACTAATACTCTGCTTGTTTGTTGTCTAAGGTTACATAGATCCTTGGTACATTTCTTCCCATGTCCTCCACTGTTTCAGCTTGTTGTATGTTGTGAACAATTCTCAATTTTTCACCTCTGTGAGGACAATCTCTGAAAATATNGGCCCAAATAATGAATTTTCTTCTGATAAAATGATCACTTGCTCAATTTTGCATACAACTGATGCTTCATTAATACTTTCAACACCATCCTTAAATAATGCTCATGCTCTTCTTCCGACTTGGAATATATAAGCATGTCATCAAATAAGACAATGACAAACTTGTCTAGATATTCTTGGAAAACACCATTCATTAAGCACATGAAAACAACTGATGCATTTAACAACCCAAATGGCACCACTGTGAACTCATAATGACCATACCTTATTCTGAAGGCAGTCTTGCTAACATATTCATCTTTAATCCTTACCTGATGGTATCCTGACCTGAGATCTATCTTTGAAAATATATTTGCATCCTTCAATTGATCAAAGAGGCCATCAATCCTTGGTAGAGGATACTTGTTCTTAACAGTCACTTTATTCAATTGTCTAAAGTCAATGCATAATCTTAATGTCCCATATTTATTTTTCATGAACAATATTGGGGCACCCAAGGTGACACACTTGGGAATATATATCGCTTCTTCAGAAGTTCTTCAAGTTGCATTTGCAACTCCTTCATCTCTGTTGTGCTCATTATGTAAGGAGTCTTTGACATTGGAGCTGATCCAGGCATTAAATTTATAGAGAAATCAATATCTCTCTTTAGGGGTAGTCTTGGTAACTCCTTGAACACATCTTCAAAATTTTTCAGGACCACATGATCTTCCAAATTTGACACCTTAACTTAAGGTGTCTCTTCCATATGAGATGCAAATATTTGACACTGTTTTCTGTAACATTTCTTCCGTTGCAATGCTGAAATTTCTCAGATGGTTTCTTCCCTGGGAATTCCTTGCACTTTCCTTAGGTTCCCTTCCTCATCCAAGAAAGTGAATTTCTTGTTGTGACAATATATGATAGCATGATGTTGATCCAACCAATCCATCCCAATTACACAGTCAAAGGAACCTAAAGGAAAGATGTCCAAATCTGCCTTGGGGTTTAGTCCATTCATGTCCATAAGACATGACTTAACCATCTCATTAACTTTTCTTTCGGCTCCGGTAGCTAGTTGCACCAAAAAAGGTTTTCCATGCTTGCTTCTTGGAAAATGCAAACTTTCCACCATCTTATTATATAAATAACTATGAATATCTCCTGAATCAATTAAAATAGAAATGGTCTGGTTTTTTATCATACCTTCCACTTCAATCATATGTGAATAATACTCTGCTTGCTTGTTGTCCAGGTTTACATAGATCCTTGGTACATTTCTTCCCATGTCCTCCATTGTTTCAGCTTGTTGTATGTTGTGAACAATTCTCAATTTTTCACCTC
>JZKD02S2055514.1:500409-522115 GCA_000966675.3 Picea glauca | reverse complement strand
TCCATTCGATGGATCCACCATTACTCTGGTCACCTCTGCACGTGTGCGTCCTCCCTTCTCGGTGTTATTCAAACCATGAGGCTCACCAACTTCGTCTCCATATCCATTTCACTCTATTAGCGCCTTCCTGTGAATTATGCCTTCCTCTAGTGCTCTTCGGCTCTCCTCGCCTTTTCCTTGTGCTCGCTCATCACTGCTCTACTCCATCCATGACAAGACTACGAGGGAAGTCCAAACGTGGTTCGACTTGGCAACAAAATCGGTCGCGTGTGGAAATTCGACCTTTGCCTTCCCCTGCACCCTTGCATAGTTCATCACCCTCCTTGCCAGCCTCTTCAGAGCAATCTGCCCATAGTCTCAGTGGTCTCTCGCCTCTCTCCTCGCCCTATGCATGCAGAATTGAATGGTTCGACCTCCTGGGGAACTCACTAGGCTTCAATCCAGGGCCAATACCAGACCTGGCCTCCTCTTCGTATCCCACCCCGGTCGCCCCTCCCAATTCTCCTGAACACTCTGCACCTGCACCTTCGCCAATGCAATTGCCACCAGTCCATTCTCCACGTGAAGGCTTCACCAATGGCTATGGAAAACATCAGGAGCAGCCTCACTCTTGCTTAGAATGTGCTACTTGCACAAAGGTACAAGATGGCCTTGCAATTCTGCAAGGCCTGGTGTTCGAAGTGCGTAAAGAAGTGGACAACTTGCGGTTTCGATTGGAAGTCTTGGACGAGAAGGGAACACAAATACTGCGGTTTCTCTCAGCGTTGCACGAATTGTGCCACCCCTCAGATGCGACAACGACTGCACCATGGGACGAACATCCGATACTGGTCCAAGCTCCACATAGGTCTCTAATGGATATGATGCAGCGTCAAACACGAATCCAACGCTCAAGGCATCTCACCTGGGCTCGACGCCACGTTACAAGCCCACAACTTGAGCAACACAGGTGTCCATCTCCATGGCATGTTGGTTGTTTTGAGTCTATTTTTCCACTTGTCACTTTTAGTTATATTTTGTCATGTTTGTCTTATATTAGTCTTAGAGAGTATAGTAATACGGGTGAATCGGTTTCCCCTTGGGGCAATTCCACTCCACATGCTTAATGATGTCTTATGACTAGTTTTTGAAACACGGGTTTGGAAACCGAGAGGCTGGCTGAATTGGTTTCCCCATGGAGCAATTCAGTAATTACAGTCTAGGATAAACAGTCGACAGTCGATACTATAAATTTTTTACTCTGAAAGGATTTTTATAGAAAACTTACTTACAAAAAAAAAAATAACACTTTATACAAGTGTCTATGAGGAAGATGTGACAAAATAAATATGTCAATGTTCATTTTATGTTATATATATAGAGATCTTGTTTATCCATAAGTGCTTTCTAAATCCCAATAAATACAAGGAAGATTTGTAATTCATTCAATGCCTAAAGTGGAATTGACATAACATTTAAAAGAAATATTAATAACAAAAAATTATTTTATTGTCTATGAGGGAGATGTGACAAAATAAATATGTCAATGTTCATTTTATGTTATATATATAGAGATCTTGTTTATCCATAAGTGTTTTCTAAATCCCAATACAAGGAAGATGTGTAATTCATTCAATGCCTAAAGTGGAATTGACATAACATTTAAAAGAAATATCAATAACAAAAAATTATTTTATNTCCATTCGATGGATCCACCATTACTCTGGTCACCTCTGCACGTGTGCGTCCTCCCTTCTCGGTGTTATTCAAACCATGAGGCTCACCAACTTCGTCTCCATATCCATTTCACTCTATTAGCGCCTTCCTGTGAATTATGCCTTCCTCTAGTGCTCTTCGGCTCTCCTCGCCTTTTCCTTGTGCTCGCTCATCACTGCTCTACTCCATCCATGACAAGACTACGAGGGAAGTCCAAACGTGGTTCGACTTGGCAACAAAATCGGTCGCGTGTGGAAATTCGACCTTTGCCTTCCCCTGCACCCTTGCATAGTTCATCACCCTCCTTGCCAGCCTCTTCAGAGCAATCTGCCCATAGTCTCAGTGGTCTCTCGCCTCTCTCCTCGCCCTATGCATGCAGAATTGAATGGTTCGACCTCCTGGGGAACTCACTAGGCTTCAATCCAGGGCCAATACCAGACCTGGCCTCCTCTTCGTATCCCACCCCGGTCGCCCCTCCCAATTCTCCTGAACACTCTGCACCTGCACCTTCGCCAATGCAATTGCCACCAGTCCATTCTCCACGTGAAGGCTTCACCAATGGCTATGGAAAACATCAGGAGCAGCCTCACTCTTGCTTAGAATGTGCTACTTGCACAAAGGTACAAGATGGCCTTGCAATTCTGCAAGGCCTGGTGTTCGAAGTGCGTAAAGAAGTGGACAACTTGCGGTTTCGATTGGAAGTCTTGGACGAGAAGGGAACACAAATACTGCGGTTTCTCTCAGCGTTGCACGAATTGTGCCACCCCTCAGATGCGACAACGACTGCACCATGGGACGAACATCCGATACTGGTCCAAGCTCCACATAGGTCTCTAATGGATATGATGCAGCGTCAAACACGAATCCAACGCTCAAGGCATCTCACCTGGGCTCGACGCCACGTTACAAGCCCACAACTTGAGCAACACAGGTGTCCATCTCCATGGCATGTTGGTTGTTTTGAGTCTATTTTTCCACTTGTCACTTTTAGTTATATTTTGTCATGTTTGTCTTATATTAGTCTTAGAGAGTATAGTAATACGGGTGAATCGGTTTCCCCTTGGGGCAATTCCACTCCACATGCTTAATGATGTCTTATGACTAGTTTTTGAAACACGGGTTTGGAAACCGAGAGGCTGGCTGAATTGGTTTCCCCATGGAGCAATTCAGTAATTACAGTCTAGGATAAACAGTCGATAGTCGATACTATAATTTTTTTACTCTGAAAGGATTTTTATAGAAAACTTACTTACAAAAAAAAAAATAACACTTTATACAAGTGTCTATGAGGGAGATGTGACAAAATAAATATGTCAATGTTCATTTTATGTTATATATATAGAGATCTTGTTTATCCATAAGTGCTTTCTAAATCCCAATACAAGGAAGATGTGTAATTCATTCAATGCCTAAAGTGGAATTGACATAACATTTAAAAGAAATATTAATAACAAAAAATTATTTTATTGTCTATGAGGGAGATGTGACAAAATAAATATGCCAATGTTCATTTTATGTTATATATAGAGAGATCTTGTTTATCCATAAGTGTTTTCTAAATCCCAATACAAGGAAGATGTGTAATTCATTCAATGCCTAAAGTGGAATTGACATAACATTTAAAAGAAATATTAATAACAAAAAATTATTTTATGGCCAACCATAAATAAAATATTTCAATATCAACTAACTAACTCACTTACTCTATATATATAACAATTAAAAGTAAAAAAACATTTAATTAAAACATTTTAATGATGTTTAATATGAGAAATGTGTAATTCCTTTCATATTCAACATAAAAATAATATTCAACATAAAATTGACATATATATATATTAAAAATAGAATAAAATTTACATATAAAAAATAAAATAAAATCCATATTAATTTTAGATATAAGAAAAATCAAATCCCTTGAAATATATTATATAATTTATTTATTTTTAAATCAAAATGTTATATAGTTTTTTTTTTAAAAGCAAAGTGTGNTTTTTTTTTTTTTTATAATCAAAGTCTTGCATGCCCATATATTCATGTTCCCATATACCAAGTCGAGATGCCCATTCATTCATGTTCCAAGGTGAGGTTTCGAAGTTGATAGACATTATCGTAGCAAAGATGTCTCCCACTATAACTCAGCTCCAATGTCTCTAGTCTTACCACTCGTCTGTAAGCTTTACGGACAATTAGGGTTTTTCGCTCGGGAAACGGCCAAGGCACCGAGGTTAATATTATTATCTTGTGCTCTTAAAAATATAAGATAATTGTGTTCTATATTTTACATGGATTCTATATTTTGATTTGAGATTGATTGAGTCTGGATTTTACTCTCACAGTGAACATCTTTCTTTTAGTCGCTGTTAGTTTCCAGCATTGATACATGCAAACATCATGAAACGTTTTAGCTACGGAAACCATTAATCGTTCACCTTGACATTCTTTTGCATCGTGATTAAAAAATATGCTTTGACTTACAATTTCTCCATATAAAAAACAATGGCATATGTCACAAATCATTCTTCACTAAAAGCCTAATACAAATCTTGATTGTAGATCCCAATGTTCCTTTGCTTGTTTCACTCTCTCCGCCCGTTCTGTATGCAATCTTTCCTTCCAATAGCCCCTGCACCTGTTGATTTAAACCATCTCAAAAGGATATTCATATGTATACTATTCAAAACACATAACGACCATTAGAACAGCACGAGTAATCGCACCTTTTCTTCACCAGCAAGCCCAACTCAGGCAAATGAATAGAATCAGCATAAACTCCCATCTGCATTTACACTAACAGAATTTAATGGCTTTTCCCTACTTCGTATGTCCATAACTCAACTTGCAAGAGATAGATCAAAGTAAATACCTAATATCGGGACTCTTGTTTATTAAAATGATAAAGCAAACTCAGCAGTCATCGGGAGTGCACTCCTTTAAAATCTAAAGGCAAATAGCTGAAGCAATACCTGTCTGCATATTGGGCACCTGGCATGTTGATTGGCCGCTTTCAGCCCTTCAATTGTTGGTATTGATGCCCCTGTGCACGCACAACTGTTGCAGAAAACATGTCCACATCCCAATGCAACAGGATCAAACACTGTATCCTGCAAGACAATAAAATTCGGAACACAGTGAACACTTACCAAGTTGACAAGGGGAAGAAGCGCCTCTATGCATTGAATGGAACATAGTGAACACTTACCAAGTTGACAAGGGGAAGAAGCGCCTCTATGCATTGAATATCAAACTCTGCTGATGATGTTTATTTTATTTTGAAGCTCTCCTTAGTATCATGTAATYGTAATAGATAATCATGGTTGGTAAGTTTTTTTTGTGATTTGACGGAATCAACTAGTTCAACAACTAGTTGGGYACAATTTTCCAGTGTGATTATGTATAATGCCTATAAACACACAAGATAAGCTGGGGTTTCTAACCATGAGAGCCTTAACAGTATACTCCATCACATTATATTTCATCACATTGCCCTACACCCTAAAGGCTTTAACCATGATTGCTAAGTATGCACACCCACATTTTTGTACATTCAGGAAAAACCCAAGATGCTGCACAGGTCAAACTGCAGAATGATAAATCAATTTAAGAATTAAATTTTTCTAGGTTTTGAACTGGAGAGCAATAGGGCTCAAACGTAACTCTTATTAGGCACGGGCATTAACATTATCTTAGGAAGTCCATACCGGCCATGGTGAGAAATCCATATAATCAAATGGATTTTAGTATCAACTATTCCTACCTTGTATTTTTGTTTTTTATCGATAGTGTCACACCCACATAGTGGCAAACCTAACTTCCAAACATGCTGCACCAGTACACAATCTTTCCCCAATAACTATGCAGATATCCAATGGAATGGATGCGTAAAACCATGGTAACAGCCACCATCAATCAGAAGAACCATCTCAATGCATAGAATATGAAATTACACAAAACACCATGTCTGTCCCTAATGCTAATCTAGTAACCGAAAAGAAAAAAGTTATTATATTTGAAAGGGGCTCAGCTTACTGCATTTCACTCTCTTTAACCTACCAGATAAGAAAGGCAAACTCTCTCGGAACTGCAGGTACTTGTTATTAGAGAAGGACCAACAACTAAAAATGCCAGCAGAGTTTGAACTTACCAGACAGATAGGGCATGTCAGGCTAAACTCCAATTTCACAGAATCAGGTAATGTGCATGTAATAAAAGGATCATTGGCAGTAAAGTCGCATGAACATTCAGGAAAAATCTCACTAATATGTCCATGCTCTGAATCTGTTGTGTTGATCTGAAACGCAATCAATTCAATTAACCAAGGCGACTTCAATAGCTCTATGTGTTTAGCCTGTAACTTTGTCTTGAAGTTCCGGCCATTGACTGAGCTATGTACCTGCATTCAAAAAAGAACCACATTATTAAAAGTCTATAACCCAAAATAGTTGAATATTACATCCAGATCTAATGGAGATCCCTTCCTTCCATATTGCTTTCGGAGATAGATGAGTGGCAGGCCGCCCAGGAAAAACGGAGCGGCTGATCCCGTCAACTCCCCTTTCTGTCGGCTGAAAGTAAGCACAAGACTGGGCTTTTAGGGAAATGATATGAAACTCGAGATAAAATAAGAAATTTGTGGCAGCGGACGGATGACGGGTGTCTCCACAAATTTCCTAACCGGTTGTTGTTAAAAGTTTAAACCAGCCGTCCTGTTGAATTAGGGGCTGGGGTCAAAAGAAGCTAAATAGTATTTTAGACTCTGAGCGTCTGGGTTTTTTTCCTCTCTATTTTCCCGAGCTTTCTTAGGGCTTCCGTGGGGCCACCTGCCCGGACGGGCTACATGCGACAGCAGGGTTGTTAAAGCTAGAAAAGGTAATAGAACTTTAATGTGAATGTGAAGTGTGGTGATTCATCGAACATATCAATTTTTTGCCAACCCCAAGAAAACAAACGATTGTAGCATGAACAACACCATTTTCCTTGAACTTACCTTGTCATACTTTTTCAGAATCTTTCGAATCGCAATGGCATTCATGGCCACATAGTTGACTAAATGCCGGCCTTCTCGAATCATTGCTTCGTGATCATCAGCAAAGAAGTGTTTAACACGCCACAGATACCTTTGAAAACCAGACGCTAGATGCAGATCCAACAAACGTCTGGCACGGGAACTGAAGCAACCAACTATACTTGATACTTCTTTTGTAAGCTCGTAGAAGAAAATTCTGTCACAGACTGCAAGAGGATACATTCGAAAAAGAAAAGTTAGAAACGTTCTGCCCGCCAGCTAGCCATTTTGATTAGTATTTAGACAAAACGCTTGTAATTTTATGAAATTAACAGAACAAGAAAAAGGCGTACAGTGACTTCAAACCTCCTCCGTATTGAAAATGAACATCAAACCTTTGAATCCGGGAACACAAAATGCTATTTAGTATTGCAAAATAAACAAAAATTGGATGGCATTAATAAGATTTAAACACCTGCACAAGTTTCCGAAGAACATGTGCTGAATGAATCACTTGACTTGGAAATGCCTCCGGCTGTTTTCCCGCAGATCACGTCTTCGTTTTCCGTCGTTTCTGAACAGTAAAACCCTCCTTCAAAGTCCGATGCGGTTCCGTCACGCAAGTATCCAACACGGCACTTTTTCAGTACCTTTTTCAACCGTTTGTATTCGAGGTGCGAACATTTATCCAGAAAATGCTCGTCCTCTCCATGTAGGTACTCGGAAAATCTCTCCCCAAACTTCATGGTCAAAACCTTTAAAACAACAGTAAAACACAATCCATCAGCGGAAATTACATAAAAATCCCGTCATCTAACGGGAAATGGCGAAGGTCTTACCACATACGAAACTGATACTTCTTCTTCTTCTGCATTAAATATAAAGAATAAGGAGAATGCTGTGTTTAGGGAAAATTGTATATAGGAATTTTGAAGAACAGAAAAGTCGCAGGCAATTCTACGGGATTTCTTGGAGGCAGAAAGAGATACGATAGATCGAAAAGCAGAAGAGATTGAAGCATCAGAGACTCGTTTATAAAGAAACGTACATGTTCCTGAAATATGACCAGCTACGTAATTCTGAGATATTAAAGATAGGGCAAACAATATGCATTAAGTAATTCTGAGATATTAAAGATAGGGCAAACAATATGCATTAAGTAATTCTGAGATCTTAAAGATAGGGCAAACAATATTCATTCAGAGACAATATGCATTAAGTAATTCTGAGATCTTAAAGATAGGGCAAACAATGTTCATTCTTAATTCTGAGATCTTAAAGATAGAGCAAACAATATGCATGCGGGGATACGTACCGTCACATCTTTAGATCCAACAGTATACAATCCTAGATATAGAAAATGCTGTATTATAGAGCATCATGCTGTATTATAGAACATGCTGCAGTATAGAGTATAGAGCATGCTGCGCGGTGCATATTGATAACCTAAAGATAATACCTAAATTGAGAAAATCCACACCTCAAAAAGGTTGCATTAAATACTTTAACGGAGTTTTGAATGCTTGCAATCCTCGGTAAACTCAAGTTGAAACTTGAGACAGCTTTATTTTTGGCCAAAAGAACCTTTACATAGAAACGCGTGAAATCCTTACATTAAATGTTCCGGAGATTCCATAACCGCGTAAACCTCGCTGGAAATATCTCAATAGAAAGGAAATATGACCGACTTCCAAATATTTACACAGTCAAAATCTAAACGCCTGCAAACTATTAGTCAATTTCCTATTACAAAGCCTAAAGGCTCGTACCCTTCAGCCTTGGACGGATCAGCATTTTAGAAAACGAATCCATTAAATTTTCAGAAATTCAAGAGCACAACAGCAAAAATTCGCCAAAGATCTTTTGAATGAACCTCAAAAGATTCGCGTAGGAGGCAAACGCCAAAAAAATCAAATCCAGTCAGACACTCTCTAGGAAGCATGGTACTGACGACGATTCCACATATGTGACCCCAAAAAACATTATGCAGAACATCCCGCCTATGCTGAAAAGTGACAGGAAATAACACATACCTGAATCGATAAGGGCCGAACCCAAAACCAAGAACATACTACTCAATTCCGGTAGCGAAAACTCCAGACCTGGCAAATCAAACAATTTTTTAAACAAACTGAGCAAATTTATGGCCCTTCAAGTGCCCAAGGGTTCCGCCGAGCTTCCGTGTCTTGAAAAATGACGCGTTAAAGATAAAATCCAGAGCCTTTAGGCGTGTAAAACATGTTCTCCGCTGGTTGGACCAAGAGGCTGAAAGTAAGCGACGGATGAATATTTCATTATCACAAAGTACACGTGGAAGCTTATCCGAGCAATGACATCGTGCCTGGTAAGCTTAAACAATGCATAATGACCTCGTTTTGAATTTGACAAAATCATGCTTATGACCTACTATTTTCGTCATATGAGTTGTCAGGATAAACATAAACATCGTTACCAGATTAAACAACTCATAATGATGGCAGGTTCCTCGTAAGCTTAAAAAACGCATAATGATAGCAGCTGTATGGATGAACTTACATGAAATGTATATATGAACTCCACGCAGCATATATCTTTTGATGGGAACCTGTAATTTATAAGAAAAAAAAAATAGTCAACGGGTTACAAACCTGGAATTTATAAGTAAGAACACACAAATTCAACAAGCTATCCAAACGACAAAAAGTTTGGGACCTTTGCCCGAAAAGTGTATATTCGTTTACCTAATTAGGAATTTATAGTTTTATAATATTAATTTAAATTTATTTTAAGTTTATGATTCAAAATTTGAAAATTGTAATTTTTTATTAGAAATATTAATTTCAAAATTAAAATAAATTTAAATTTATTTATATATATTTTATTAAATCGATGTAAAAAGGGAAATAAGAGAGAAGCACTTAACCATTGGTAAAACCCTTGGAGCAGAGAAAGGCTCAAAAGTTGTTCTTAAATGACCATTCTATGCCTAAATTTTGGAGAGATACGGGTGCCCCCTAAATGACAGTCTCTAAAAATAGTGTGTATAGTGTACAACCAACTTAGATTAGTGTGTATAGTGTACAACCAACTTAGATCCATTGATAGGCTCTAAAAATAGTGTGTATAGTGTATAATCAATTTAGATCCATTTTAAAGAGGGATTATCAAGTATCTATAAACATGAAATTTATTAAAGTGTAATTTTTTTATCATTTAATTTAATTTTTCATATAAAATGATAATAAAAAAAATCACACATTAATATATTTTATCTTTCTAGATGTTTTATTGATATGAGTTTAAGATGGATCTAGGTTGGTTTCATATTTTATATGTTGTCATGTACATATGTACATACTTATTCATATTTTATATGTTATCATGTATATATGTACATACTTATATATGTGTGTAATATGTAACTGTGAGTGTAATTGTTTTTTTAATTGAGTCACTTTATTTTTATTATTGTTATATATTTTTTAATTAAGTGGACTTTAATTTTTCTTAATGTTTAATGTAAGATTATCTAATCTAGCATATCTTACATAACTTTCTCCTCCATACTAGACTGTAAAGCACCTAGCAACTCTCGATGTTACAAGAAATCATGTACACTTGCTTCGATTAAGCATAGTTTTTGTCTTCTTTTTTCTTTTTAAAACACTAGAATTTTTTCTCATTGAATGCTAAGGGTCTCTCCAAAGGGACGAAGCTCTAACTTTGTTGCAATTTTGTCTAATATTTTATCTACAGGTATAGATTTTGTGGTTAGTTCAAAAAGCTAAATCGGCACCATCGGATCACTAAGGCCGACTTTCATCCCTGCTCGACGGGTGGGTCTTGTAGTCAAGCTCCCTTCTACCTTTGCACCCGAGGGTCGATTTTCGTCCGGCCTGAGGAAATCTTTGCATGCCTCCGTTATTGATCCGGATTTTATGAGCAGAATGAAATGAATACAAATTATTAAAAGATGCTTAACACAGAATAACAAAGATACAGTAAAACTGGTTTTCTATTCAATAAGGAAATAAGTTGAAACTGTAAAATGCAACGGAAAACAAGCTTGTTGGAATGGTGGCAGCTTATCTCTGAAAAGAGATGTGACGGCTGCGCTCATTCGCAAGAAGATGATTACAATGAGGCTTTGAAAGCCTTTTTACAATAAAAAGGAATGTAAAAAACCCTAGACATCCAAAAACCTAACCCTAGGAGATGAAGCGCCAAAAGTCATGTGGGCCCCGTTTTGGTAAGTTAGTACATCAACTTCCGGGGTCGTAACTTTTGCATACGATCTTCATTTTAGGCGCACGATATCCTGTTAGAAAGGTATCATCAAGGAGATTCATTTAGGGGGATCAATCAGAGCCTTCGGCTAAGATTGAGAAGATTGATCCCAAAAAACCTTCATTTAGGCCCTCAAAATGGCCCCAGAAGTTAAAAACTGTTAAAAATAGTAAATTGCCAAAATTGCCAGAAAATTGTTTTGAGCGAGTTGGAAAAGGTGGGTGGCCACCGATATCCACCTGGATCAATCCTCCCTCCTTAGGAAGCAATGGTCTCCATTGCGTTGAGTTACCCCATCAGAGGAGGAAATTTATGCTGAATTTGGCCCCAGGTGAGCCTCTTGCCTTGGTGCAGGAGTTGCCCTGCTTTGACAACTTGATAAAGTTGGATCCTTTTTGTCGAGTTCCCTTGATATGTGTGTCCACAATATGATCATTGGATTCATGTTGCATGCAGTCATGGTTGAGCTTTGTTGGTGTCAACTACTCTGCTATCTCTAAGGTGTCCAATAATGGTGGGAAATATGGCCGAAGGAGAGCCACATTGAAGACTAGGTGCAGGCCAAGGAAAGGGGGAATGTTGAGCTCAAAATCATTGTCACCCACATCCTTGGTGATGGTGTACAACCCATAACGGAGTGGGCGAAGCTTCCGATGGGGCCCTATAAGGCGTTCTTTCTGCAAGTGCAACCAAACTTTGTCTCCCACCTGGAACTTATGTGGCACCCGATGTTGATCATGGCGTTGCTTGTACTTGGCATTAGACTTCTGTAGAATATCCTAAACTTGTTAGCGGATGTTTTGGATCCACTCAATTAACCGGGTGGCTTTGTCATCTTCTGGTGGAGCAAGGGATGAGTCGGTCGAGGTGGTCACCAAGGGTAGTGCAAAATCAATGGGGCCTAATGGTTGGAATCCCAACCCCACCTGAAAGGGGTTGTGGCCAGTTGAGCTATGCAGGGATCGGTTGTAGCTATGCAGGGCTCGGTTGTAGCTATGTTGGACATATGGAAGACCCTCATCCCATGTGCGGGGGTGTTTTGAATTGTACATGCACAGGATATGTACGATCATTCGATTGATGACCTCAGTTTAGCCATCTATCTAGGGGTGGAAGACAGTGGATTTGGTGATCTTGGTATCCAGTAGTGACCAGAAGTTTGACCAGAATGTGCTGAGGAACTGATTGTCATGGTCTAAAATAATTTTTTGTGGGATCCCAAAATGTACCCATACTCTTTCAAAGAAGAGCTTGGCAGTGGCTTCTGCTGTGATGTTCTTCTTGCAGGCGACTAGAATCTCCATCTTGGAAAGGCGATCAACAACCAAAAAAACACAATAATTTCCCCTCTTGGTGGACGGGAGGCCCGACATGTAGTCCATTGAGATGGATTCCCAGGGCTTGTCAGGAGTAGGCAGAGGGGTGTACAGGCCTTGTTTATTAGTGGTCGGTTTGGAAATAGCGCAGGCGGTGCAGGACCTGATATACTTGCTAACATCCTGTCAAAGTTCGACCAGTAGAAATGTTTCTACAACACTTCCACTGTATTTTCGATGCCAAAGTGTCCTTCCACCTGACTGTAGTGAGCTTCCCAAATCAGCTTCGCACGCTCGCTTGATGGAACGCAGAGATGGCCCAGATGACACAACAACCCATCTTGAAGATGGAAATTAGCGACCACTGAGTTGGCACCCAATATTTGGTAGGTGGTGGAGAAGTCAGGGTCTGTCTCATAGAGGTGGGGCCATCCGAAGGTCTCGTGGCCGCAAGAGTCTAGCACTATGGTGAGTTCCGCAACTGGAGGTCAGTTAAGGCAATCAACAACACGATTGGTACTTCTTGTTTTATACTTGATGTTGAGGTAGAACTGTTGTAAGTATGTGGACCACTTCTGATGGCGGTCATTTTGTCATTTCCCTTGGGTCTGCATGAACTGTAGTGGCTTGTGATCAGTGTGGATGATTGTCTCCTTCTCAATAATGTAATGTCTCCACTGGCGGCAGGCTTGCACAATGAAGTACATTTATTTGTCGTAAGTAGGGTACTTACAGACAACATCTGATAGTGTCTCACTATGATATGCCACGGGGTGGTTGTGTTGAGTGAGAACGGAGCCCACAACATAGTCTGAAGCATTTGTCTCGTCTCAAAGGGATGTTGTAGGTATGGTAATGAAAGTATTAGGGATGAGAACAAATGCTTCTTCAAGTCATTGAAGGCTTGTTGTTGTGACAAGCCCCACACAATTTTTTCCTTATCGCCACCCCTGGTTACTTGGCTGAGGGCCCATGCGATATGAGAGAATCCAAACACGAACCTACGATAGAAATTGGCAAGGCCCAAGAAGCTCCAAAGTTCAGTGAGTTTGGTTGGGGTTGGCTAGTCACGGATGACCCGGATCTTGGATGGATCCACATTCACACCATGTCGATCAATGATGTATCCTAAGTAATGGACCTTGTCCATGACGAAGGAGAATTTTTCCAAGTTTGTATATAGTTTGTGTTGTCGCAGGGTGTGCAAAACCTGTTGAATATGTTGCAAGTGTTTCGCCCAAGTATTGATGTAGATGAGGATGTCATCCAGATACACCACTACAAAAGTATTGATGAAAGGTAGTAGGATATTGTCCATCATCCTCATAAAAGTTGTTGGAGCATTTGTCAAACCAAAGGGCATGACCAGTCATTCGAAAATACCTTCTTTTGACTTGAAGGCAGTATTCCATACCTCTGTCTGTTCTATTGGGACCTGGTGGTAGCCAGACTTCAGATCAATCTTACTGAAGTATTTGGCCCCTGTGAGCTGATCAAGGAGGTCGTCGATTCGGAGAATCGGGTACCGGTTTCGGACTGTGATTTTATTCAAGACCTGGTAATCAATTCAGAGTCGCCAAGTCTCGTCTTTCTTCTGCACCAGCACGATTGGGATCCCACAAGGCAGTGAGTTGGAACGTATGTGCCCCTTATGGAGAAGTTCTTGGATCTACCTCTTGATCTCCTCATTTTCTAATAAAGAGCGGCGGTAGACTGGCCCATTAGGTAGCAGTGCACCTGGGTCAGATCGATGGGATTCTTGACCTGGCAGTGCAGAGGTACCCTAGTAGGAGAGGATAATATATCTGAGTACTCTTCCACGACCTTATCCACTTGCTTCTGTTGTGTGGAGATATCGGTCGTGGAGGCATTGGATGTGGCTGTGATATTTCACTCACTCTAAGAGCGAATCACGAAGAAGACAAATTTCCCGATCTGAAAGATGTCCTTCCTACATTGCTTGGAAGAGATCAAGGAAATAACACTAGGAGGGACTGCCTCGGGTATCCTGTACAATTTCCTGTTCAAAGTAATAATAACACTACGAGGCCTAGACTCATAAACAACATGACGTTTCCATAAATAAGGTTGTCCAAAAATAACATTACAAACTTTGAGAGGAGAAACATCACACAATACCTCGTCTTTGAAGGTCTTGATGTCGTACAACAGTCGACACTGTTGGCTAATGCGGAGATCGCTTCCTTGGCGGAGCCATCCAATGGTGTAGGGTTGTGGGTGCGGCGTTGTCGGCAGGGCCAGCCGCTTGATGACCTATGCTGAGATGAGGTTCTTCTGGCTATCACTATCAACGATGAAGTGCAGTGGGGTGTCTTTTACCCACATCTGTGAATGGAAGAGGCGCTCACCTTATTTTGGCTCGTCTGGTTCACCAGGTTGGAGCTTGGTGGTAGCAACGACGGCACTGAGTTCTGCGTCAATGATTTGTCTTCCCCTTTCTGGTTCTGACTCAGCGTCATAACCCGCATCTAACTCAAAGGCTTTCACTTCGGCCACCAATGACTGCTTTGAGCGGCAGTCAGCAATGTTATGCCAAGGGATCTTATGGAAGTCGCACCACTTCCCGATATCTTTCTTTGTCTTTCTAGTGTCCTTTGCTTGTGGCTTGGACTTGTTATCCTGATACTGTCCATATTTTTTCTATCCTTTTTTCTATGGGTTGGGGCCGCCCCTTCCTGGATTTTGTTGTGGGGTGTTCCCAGGCTCGAATTGTCGTGTCTTTTGTTTGAGATTCTACTCGATTTTGACGGCATATCGATAGGCTGCGCCCAAGGAAGAGATGTCCAGAAATTTCATTTTGGTCTAGATGTATCTATGCAAAGCACCACGATACTTGAGCACCATATGTCGCTGTGAATATTTGATACCCAGCTTGGTGAGCAAGTTATGGAAGATATTTGTGAACTCTGGCACCGATTGGTCTCTTTCTTTCCGCGGTGTGGTCCATTTGGTATACAAGTCATCATAACTTCTGACAGGGTAGTATTGTTCCTTAATAGCATCCCTGAAGTATTCCCAGGTGGTCGTGACTGTAAATAATGAGGGTTCCTCTGTTTCCTTTTCCTCGCAAAAAGTTTCCCACCAAACTTTGACATGGGGAACAACTTTGAGGAGTGAAAAAGCAATCTTTTCGAAAAGTTATGGACAGAAAAATACCCTTCTAGTATATTCAACCACTTGTCTACAACATTTTCATCTATCTTACCTTCAAATATAGGAATATCCAAGTTGATTTGTACCTTGAAGGGGGCGACGCCTCCACTCAAGGAAGATGTGTCGCCTGTTGGTAGTCGCTGAAGGATTTGCACGAAACTATCCATCATCTTGTTCCTTTGTTGCATGAGGGCTTCCTCAATCAACATTTTGAAAGGATATCCTGTCCCGTCATCTTTCTTTTCTCCTGCCATGAGAGGTCGCTTGGGTGTGCGAGAGCTTTTGTCCTCAAGAGAAACAAGCTCGAGACCCAATTCTTTGTACCCTGACCTCGTTGGGAACATGAATTAAGACGACAAGGAGAAGAACACTCTGATACCACTGATACAGATTTTATGAGCAGAAAGAAATGAATACAAAATATTAAAATATTCTTAACACATAATAACAAAGATACAATAAAATCGATTTTCTATTCAATAAGGAAATAAGTTGAAACTGTAAAATGCAATGTGGTCCATTTGGTATACAAGTCATCAAAACTTTCAACAGGGTATTATTGTTCCTTAATAACATCCCTGAAGGATTCCCAGGTGGTCACGACTATAAATAATGAGGTTTCCTCTGTTTCCTTTTGCTCACAGAAAGTTTCCCACCAATCTTTGACATGGGGAACGACTTTAAGGAGTGCAAAAGTAATCTTTTCTCTATTCGAAAAGTTATGGACAGAAAAATACCCTTCTAGTAGATTCAACCACTTGTCTACAACATTTTTGTCTATATGACCTTCAAATATAGGAATATTGAAGTTCATTTGTACCTTAAAGGGAGCGACGCCTCCACTCGAGGAAGATGTGTCGCATGTTGGTAGTCATCGAAGGATTCACACGAAACTATCCATCATCTCGTTCCTCTGTTGTGTGAGGGCTTCCTCAAGCAACATTTGGAAAGGATCTCTTGTCCCATCATCTTTGTTTTCTCCTGCCATGAGAGGTCGCTTGGGCATGCGAGATCTTTTGTCCTCAAGAGAAACAAGCTCGAGACCCGATTCTTTGTACCCTGACCTCGTTGGGGACATGCATTAAGACGACAAGGAGTTGACCGCTCTGATACCATTGATCCAGATTTTATGAACAGAACGAAATGAATACAAATTATTAAAATATGCTTTACACATAATAACAAAGATACAGTAAAACTGGTTTTCTATTCAATAAGGAAATAAGCTGAAACTATAAAATGCAGTGGAAAACAAGCTTGTTGGAATGGTGGTGGATTATCTCTGAGAAGAGATGTGATGGTTGCGCTCATTCAAAAGAAGATGATTACAATGAGGCTCTGAAGTAATTTTTACAATAAACGGGAATTTCAAAATCCCTAGACATCCAAAAACCTAACCCTAGGAGATGAAGCGCCAAAAGTCATGTGGGCCTCGTTTTGGTAAGTTAGTACATCAACTTCCCAGGGTCGTAACTTTTTCATACGAACTTTGTTTTAGGCGCACGATAGACCATTGGAAAGGTATCATTGAGGAGATTCATTTTGGGGGCTCAATCATGCCTATGGTTATTGTTGAGAAGCTCAATCCCAAAAAACCTTCATTTAGGCCCTCAAAATGGCCCCAGAAGTTAAAACTGCTAAAAATAGTAAATTGCCAAAATTGCCAAAAAATTGTTTTGAGCAAGTTGGAAAAGGTGGGTGGCCACCGATATCCACCTGGATCAGTTACCTTTTTGGAGGCCTATGCCCCATAGAAACTGTCTAGCTGAGACTATCCCTTGGCCCTGCAGTCTAGGCAGCAAATGGTGTACATCTCCTTGTACTTTTGAATCCACACGCATTGGCAGAAAACCAACACAAAACTTGTCCCCGTACATCTACAATAGTAATGTTAATCCACGGAGGGTGATTCGGGGCCTAATATCAGGATGAAAGGCGTAGTCGATGGAAAACAGGTTAATATTCTTGTACTACCCCTTCTCGGGAATTTTCATAACCCTGTTGTGGAAAAATGGGATATGCATTCGAAATGGATGTCTGAGTTATGATATGTATCATGACCAGGACAGAAATAAACCAAGTCATCTTTTTTTTCCTCTTGAGAAGATTTAGATCATATGATGAGAAATAGAAACCTGGACCTTCTTTCTTCATAGGAAACGTGATCCCTTTACCAGACTTGAACCGATGACTTATGCCTTACCATGGCGTTACTCTACTACTAAGTCGAACCATTTGTATAGAGATATGAGAGAAATTAGGAAGGATCAAACAGGTTCACTAATTGGAGTTGGTTGAGTAAAGAATGTACCCCGACATAGAACGATGAAATTTTTGTTCCCAGTAAGGGAGGATGGGCCTTATGGAGATAAAAAAACCTTTGGGGAAGGGCTTGGAGAATTGGGAAAGGACTTGTGGATTCTGGCATTTTGAATAAAGACATTGGCATACTTGGAGGTGATCTTAACTATCCATTAAAGAGAGATTTGGGGTTCTTTAACTAGAGGGATATTTTGGTAAAAAAAAATTCTCATTTCTTTAAAGACCAAAAGGATGTGGAACCTATAAAAATAGTTCTTACATGGAAAAATGACAGAAGAGGCAAAAGTGGAATTTCTAAAACGCTAGACAAATTTTTCATACTTGATCAATTGTTGTTAGATTCAATTAGAGTAAAATCTTGGGTGGGTCAGGGAGGCTTACCTAACCAGTTACCTATTTTTTTGAAAATTGAATTGGAAAGTAAGAAGCCCCCTACTCCTTACAAGTTTAATTGTTCCTAGTTCACTGAGGAGGATTTTAGAGTATTGGTTTTCATGGCTTGGAGAGATTTCAATAGAAATAGTGAAGATTCAACGATGAAGCACTGTGCTGACAATTTAAAAAGGGTAAAAAGAAAAACTTTAGAGTGGGATTGAAATATTGCTAAAAAGGTCAAAAGGATCTTAAAGAGGTGGAAGAAGGCATCTAAAATATTTTTGGTAACAACAAGGCTAGAGTTTTCTCAGAGGAAGAGTATTGTACCCTCGAAGAGCTTGAAGGTGAAAAGAAAGAATTACTTGACAAAGAGGAGATTGAATGGAGGCTCAAAAGTAGAGCCATTTAGCTTTCTGAAGGGGACATAAATACAAATTTTTTTCATAGATTTGCAATCGATAGAAGGAATGTAAACTCAATTTGGGAAATCAGCAAGCCAAATGGTTTTAGGGTTAAGACATTTGAACAGTTGAGGTGGGTAAGTAGCATTTCAAAAATTCATTTAGAGATCCAATTTCAATGAATATTGGAGAAGCCATGGAAATTATTAGATTGTCTCCAAGGATTATTAGTAATGAATGAATTCAGATTTGGAGGCAAAGATGACAAAAGATGAGATCAAATCAAATTTAAACTCTTTTAAAAGACCGCAAATCCCTAGGTCTAATGGTTGGACAATAGAAATCTATATAAGTTTTTTTCCCTAGTGGTGGATGACCTTCTATGAATGGTTGAGTAGTCTAGAATTTTGGGAAGGGTTCTTGGATCCATCAACTCCACTTTCATAGCCCTTAATACCAAGGGTCAGGGCCCTACCACTTTTGATGAGTACAAGCCCATATTTTCATGTAACCTGGTATATAAATTGATCTCTAAAATCATTGTTAGTAGAAATTTTTGACCTGTGAACACATAAGGGATCAAATCCCACCCTCATGTCCTTCAATTTTTTCAATATTTGTGAATATGTCACATGCTCTCTATATGAAACCCTAGAGAATTGGACACCCTTGTGTTTTCATGGAATCAAATTTAGGAGGGGGTAGCCTCCCCCCCCCCCCCCCCTCATCCTCGTATTTCTAACATCAATGCATTCTATGTGTTGGTCTCTTCTTTGAGAAAATCGATTAATATACCTCCTTCTCAATCTGTTAAAAGGTTGGAAGTGATCTTGAAAGTTCCTCTCCCTCTATCTAATGCCCATCAAATGGCCCTGAAGCTTGAGGGCATGCTTGTGGTAGTTCAATTCACTGGTGTTTGGCCCTCTCCCGGGGCCATGGTGATTTGGATACATAAGAGTTGGTTAGGTTCAATCAAAAGAAAACTCTCTCATTATTTCTGCAGCAGATGTTTTTATTCCTTCTTCTTTGAAAATAAGGAAGATAGGGATCTCATATTTAGAAATGGCTCATATTTATATGGATCCAAAGGGATATATTAGACAAAATGGACTCTAGAATTCAACTTGAAAAATGGCATCCCCTCTGTAGTTCTAGTTTGGGTAAGATTACCTCATATCCCACTTCATTGTTGGAATGATGATTTTCTAAGGAGTATTGGGAATACCCTATGAACCTACATTGACAAAGATAAAACCAAGAAATGTAATTCTCGCATGTGCATGTATATGTGTTGAAGTTGACTTGGAAAAGGGTTTTCTAGAAGTGATTCAGCTAACACTAGATGATTGGAAACATATTCAACTAGTGGACTATGAGCAACTCCCTTTTAAGTGTAAGCAATGTCACGAATATGAGCATTTTGTTAAAAAAATTCTGAAAGAATTCAACAATAGATAAAGAACCTTGAGAAAAGGAGGATCAATGGAAATAAGTTAAAAAAAAAAAAGGATAACAATAATCAAATCGAAAACATTACATATCCTAAGTAGGTACCATCTTTGATTATAGCTACTCATCCCTCTGGATATAGACGAGACTTAGGGTAACCATCCTTGGCATTCTCATCCAATGTCCAGGAAAACAACACCAAAGGTAACTCCTCAAATGGTTCAAAAGGAACTATAACCATCCCTAACAAAAACATGTATGAACTTCCCTCTCATGTAGAACATATTTCTACTACAAAAATAGTCGGAATCCCCCTGTTTAATTCTAAACCATCCATATTAACCGCAATTACAGAAGAAAATCCATACTTTGTGCCATCACCAATTGTGGAGAGCAACATTCTTGATCGTGATGAGGATTTTCCATCCTCTCCAAATAAAGATCATTTTGTTGTAGGCGCATCTCTTAGCCATTAGGGTTCCCAACATGAGGAGGAGGGGAGGTATGATGAGGTAAAGGATGAGCATGTCACAAAAGGAAAATATCGTAAGAAGGAAAGTAGAAAGCCACAAAAAGAAAAAAGAGAGGAAGCGGAAAAAGAAGAAAAAGAGTTGGGGTAGAAATATACCATTTACAATCTATTAACAAAGAGAAACTCAAGGAAATAGAGTGGCTAAAACCCACCTCATGGTGGGAATAAAAAAACCAAATGATGAATATGATTTCTAGGAACCGTAGGATATTGGACAACAAGAACAAATTAGATTCAATAATGGATTTGGTTATTTAAAAAAACCCTCAATTCTCTTACTCCAGGAGACCAAGCTTGAGGCTATTGAAGCCCTAAGAAAGTGTAAAATGTTTTGGAAAAATAGTGAAGGTTAGGTGGTAAGTGTAAGAGGGGCCTCTAGAGGCCTTTGCATAGTATGGAATAGCTCTATTTTGTAGTTAAATTATAGTTAATGGTCATTGCATTGGTTACTCACAAGTCTCAAGCATCTATATACATGCAAGGTATTTAATATAGTGAATGTGTGTATTCCTTCATTATATTCAAAAAAATTGGACTGTTGGGATATTCTTTTGGCATTGAGAGGGATGAATTTCTAGGTTCATAGCATAGTGCTTGGAGATTTCAACACCACTCTCAGCCAAAAATAAAAAACAAGGGAGCATAGTTAGATATCCTCTTATAGATCGAATGGAAGATTTGATATATTTCTGGGATTTAGTGGATATCAAGCCCATCAAGGGTAGATTTTCCTAGACTAATAAGTAGCTCGGGCTTGGCCATATAGAAACCATATTGGATAGATTCTTTCTTCAAAAATATTTTTAGAGAGTGATTTCTTAGCCTATTCCAAAGCTATATCTTGGTATACCTATGATCATAGGCCTATTCTTCTCCAACTTAAGTAAATACTTGACTATGGCTCCATACTCTTCCAGTTTAATGCTTTGTGGCTTCATAACAAGACCACCTTGGACGTCATAACAAGTACGTGGAGCATTTGGATTGTTGGCTCACCTATCCATATTTGGGAACATAAATTAAAAACCACCAAGAAGGTGCTTAAACAATGGGACAAAACTTCATATTCCCCTCCTAAAACATAAATACAAGAAAATAAAGAGAAACTAGAACAAATTCAAGCCATATTAGAGCAACAACAAGCCACCCATGAGATACTATTAGAAGAAAA
>JZKD02S2055514.1:470946-487387 GCA_000966675.3 Picea glauca | reverse complement strand
AAGATTGATCTTCTTTTGATTTTTAAAAATTATAAACATTCATGTAAAGTAGTAATTGATTCTTCGTATAACTTATAAGGTTTGGGTCTCCTCTTAATATTTGAAAATGGATATGTAAGATGCTTGAATGCAATTATTGTTTATTAAGAATAAATTCTTATATTTATAAAGGATACTTAAAGTATTGAATTCATGCTTAAGAATATTTTATTCCTTGTGGGGTCTTTAATTGGATTGTAAATTTGAATAGAAATCCTTATACTTCACTTTAAGAAGATCCTGATCTATTTGAGCTATTTTGGATCTTACTAGACTACAGAAGCTTAAGCACTTGATAATGGGCTTGACCTTAACAAGCCTGACCTTGGAAAATTACTAATCATAATAGAATTAGATATCTATCTGCTACAAGGATTGTACTTATTCCCTTGTAGTTTTCTTTCTTTAATTAATATCCTCTGCTCCATTGCACTTATTGATGCGTGAAATATCGAGTAGGTATAGTAGATTAATCTAATTTCATCACTAAGATTTAATGGTTAAGTATGTTTGGTAATACTAGTTTGGATTGTGTTTTATGTTTAGATTAATGGGATTTAGATACCTCCTTGTTCCTCAGAACAATCGCCAATCCTGAGACCTTAAATGGTCAAAATCAATCAGATGAATCCTGGACTTGAGCATTGATTATGTGTCTTGGAGGTCCTAACCATGCAAGATAGGCTGGGTAGGTAGTTCCTTATGTTACCTTTATGAGATATGTTTGATTGATTGATAATGATGTTGATTTCAGTTGATCTTGAGGAAATCGCTTGTGTAGTGTTTAATATACATTGTGACGCGTGACACTTATCAAATGTTTGTTTCAAAAAAAAAATGCTTACCTCTTTGAACTTACTTGTTTTTGTAACGGAGGGGATGTTACATATGGTATCAGAGCGGGTTCAGCCTTGCGAATTTGGACCGTTACATCTTCCCCTGTGTTAAACTTATGACTTAGACCCTATCGCTAATTAAAATTTGAAATTTGTCCATGAAAGTAATCATGGTTAGAAGACGTCATGGAGGTAGACGATGTGGTGCTAAGGGAAGAGGTGTGACACCTCCAGTAGCATCCACGCCAGAGGGGTCTAACCCCCAAGGAGAAGAACAAGTCATTGGGCAGGAGCAGGTTGTTGTGGGAGATGTGACAAGTTTGTTGAGGTCCCTTCAGAGGATGTTAGAGGCCTTGATTAGCCGACTAGATAGAGATGAGGCCAGAGAATCTGTACCCAATGAGGATTCACAACGCACTCCAGCTGGCAGTGGTAGCATTCATAGAGAACTCGAGAAGGAGAAGTTTCCCGAGTTGATGGGTGCCATGGATGGCTCAGCCGCCAAGGCATGGTTGGAGAACATGGTGATGTTCTTTTTCACTTCGCGACTACACCTTGAACATGAAGTTTCGCATGGAGGTCTTTCAGCTAAAAGGGAATGCTCTTCTATGGTGGAAGACGCTCCTACCTCAACTAAACAAGGCTATCGAAGACGTGTCATGGGAATTGTTCGAGGAGCAGTTCCAGGAGAGGTATTTTTCAGAGGAATTCATTGAGCACCATCTCAATGAGTTCAACATATTACAACAGGGTGGTCGTACGATGCCAGAGTATGAGGCCAGATTTATGGAGCTACTTCGGTATGCTCCACATCTGAACACGAATAAGCTAAAGGTCAACAAATTTGTGTTCGTCCTTAAATTCAACATATGTGCGAAGGTGAGGATCCTAATTCCTCATATGTTGCACGATGCAGTCCAGAAGGCCCTCATAGCTGAGGAAGAACTGACCTGCGGGGGTCAGGGCAGAAATCCTGCAAGACCGACTGGAAATAAGACATCAGGAGCGCAACAACATCAAACACTAGTCAGACAGACATCAGGGTATCAAGATACGTCTAGAGGACCCATGTTCATGACACCACGATGACTGACTCCTCAGAAAAGGACTCCCTATAGAGGACCACTGCATAAAAAAAAACGTCGCCCGCAGCAGCAATAGTTTAGGCCTGTTCAAAAAAATAGACCAGGATCTCAAATTGGTAGGCAAACAACTTCTACTTTGGGGACCATGAGTATTGGACCAAAGAATGGATGTTGCACATGTGGAGAGCCACATTACCGGAGAGTCTGTCCTATTGAGAAGGCCAGAGTGGTCGGATCAGTAGGACCCACTACAGTGGGAGATTTGGGCAAGGCCCACAGGATTCATGCAGAGGTCAATAACCACCAGGACGAGCGCCAGTACATTGTGCTTGAGACGTCAGGTACAATCGTCGACCAAACTTTTAGTATTTTGATAGATCTAGGTGATACAAAGAGCTTTATTTCTAGTGCAATGCTAAAGAGAATTAAGGTAAAGGCAGTCGATCAAGATGAGTTTAGATATGTTGGAGTAAATGGCATCGAGTGCCAAACAGAAGGTTGGAGGAAAGGTTATGGACTGTAGCATTAACTTGGGATATTTTGTAACAAAGGCCAACCTATATGTCACTATATTAGAATCTTATGACATAGTGATCAGTATGGACTGGTTGGAATCGCATGATGTGATGCTTAACTATAAGACAAAATGGTTAAGTTTGGCAGATGACTTGGGACGAAGTAGAGTGATTATAGGAAGGAACCAAGGGGTGTCCTTGAGATTAATTTCTTCTCTACAACTACAAAAGACCATGCGCAAAGGATGTAATTTATATGCAATCTTAGCGCTAAACGAAAAGGCCGAGGCGAAAGGATTAGAAAACCTTCCAGTAGTACGAGAGTTTGCAGATGCATTTCCAGAAGAGTTACCAGGTTTTCCACCCAAAAGAGAGTTGGTGTTTACAATCGACTTGAAACTTGGAACTGAGCCGATAGAAAGAACGCCTTATCAGATGTCAATGCCTGAGTTACAGGAGTTGAAAATGCAATTGAAGGAGTTGTTGGACTTGGGACTTATACGTCCAAGTGTGTCACCTTGGGTGCGCCTGTTATTTTCATAAGAAAGAAGGATGGATCATGGAGACTTTGTATTGACTACTGTTAATTGAACAAGGCAATGATCAAGAACCAATATCTGTTTCCAATAATAAACGATTTGTTTGATCAGATGAAGGGTGCGACGGTGTTTTCAAAGATCGACTTGACATCGGGATATCACCAGTTACGAATAAAAAAGGAAGATATTCCTATGACCGCTTTCAAGACAAGGTTCAGACACTATGAGTTTACAGTTTTATCGTTTGGACTAAGAAACGCTCTGGGCGTATTCATTAGTTTCATGAATGGGGTGTTCCACGAATACCTGAAAAAGTTTGTTCAAGTATTCATTGATGAGATACTGATATATTCTCGGATGAGAAAAGAGCATGACGAACATTTAAGATTAGTACTACAATGTTTACGAGAAAACAAATTATATGGGAAACTATTGAAATGTTCTTTTTACCAATCGAAGATTCATTACTTGGGGCACGTTATATCCGGTGAAGGTATCGTTGTGGATCCAACGAAAGTAGAGGATATTATGGAATGTTCTGCGCCGAAAAATGTACAATAAATATGGAACTTTATGGGTTTAGCAGGATATTACCGACGGTTCGTCGAAGGTTTTTCGAAGATAGCAAATCTGATCATAGAATTGCAGAAGAAAAACAAGAAATTTGTATGGACTAAGAAATGGGTGGAAGCATTTCAAAGGCTCAAGGAGTTATTGACAACAACACCGATATTAAAAGTCCCCAACATGGACGAGGAATTCTTGGTATGCACAAACACATCTAAGGAAGGTTTAGGTGGAGTTTTGATGCAAGACGGTCGAGTGATCACTTACATTTAAATGAAATTGAGAAGGCATGAGGAGAACTATGCAAAGCATGACTTGGATTTATTGGCCATTGTGTGTGCCTTGAGAGTTTGGAGACACTATATTATTGGATGAAAATTCAAATTAAAGACTGATCATTGTGGATTGCAGCACATATTTACGCAAAGTGACTTGAACGCGTGACAAAGGCGTTGGTAAGAATTACTCAGCGAATACGATTTTGAGATTTCTTACATTAAAGGAACAATGAACAGAGTGGCAGATGCATTGAGTCGGAGATTGCACATATTCTCGGTAATACCTCTTAAGAAGAATATTCGAGAAAATATTCTATCGTTACAGAGAGACGATGACTGGTACAAGGAACTTAAATAAAATATTGGACAAGATACCATGATGGTACCAAAGTTTGAAGGACATACATTGGACAATGACGGATTGTTGAGATATAACAATAGAATTTATGTACCTCCTAACGACGAATTAATAATTTTGATCTTAAGTGAAGCGCATCGGGTAGTGTACATGGCTCATCCGAGAGTCACGAAGATGAAGGAAGACCTTAAACCTTTATTCTTCTGGAAGGGAATGAAATCGGGCATTGTTAGTTACGTGGAGAGATGTCTAGAATGTCAGCAAGTGAAAGATGAACATAAACATCCGACATGATTATTACAGCCTCACGTTATTTCAGAATCAAAATGGGAGGTTATTTCAATGGACTTTATTGTTGGGTTTCCACTGAAGGCAAGGAGACAAGATTCAATTTCCGTGGTAGTTGACACTCTGACGAAGAGTGCACATTTTATTCATGTACGTACAACGTATCAGGCGCCAAACATAGCTAGATTTTTTGTCAAAGAGATTTTAAGGTTACATGGTGTACCAAGAAGGATCATATCTGATCGAGGATCGATGTTTACAAGACAATTTTGGACTAGTTTCCAAGAGGCTTTGGGAACACAACTGAACTTTAGTACAACGTATCACCCTGAGACAAACGGGAAGACAGAAAGAACGAACCAAATTTTGGAAGATATGTTGCGTATGTATGTAATGGACCAACAAAAACGTTGGGAAGAGTTTGTTCCATTGTTAGAGTTTACATACAACAAAAACTATCAAAGTACCATTAATATGGCACCGTTTTGAGTTTATTTACAGGCGACCGTGTCAGATGCCATTGAGTTTAGATTGACTTGAGGATAGGGTCCTAGTATGACCAGAAGTGATCCAAGAAATGGAAGAACAAATGAAAATGATAAGACAAAGGATTTAAGAAGCACAAGATCGGCATAAGAGTTATGTTGATGCACACTGCGTTGACCGCAATTATGAAGTTGGCGACCAAGTTTTCTTACAGGTGAAACCGCACAAGAATTCGATCAAGTTTGGAAGAGGTGCTAAACTCTCTCCTAGGTTTGTCAGACCTTTCGAGGTTGTGGAAAAGAAAGGACTCGTGGCTTATCAACTAGCCTTGCCTGATTCTTTGAGGCGTATGCACGATGTTTTTCATGTATCTATTTTGAGACATTATGTTAGTGATCCTACACATGTGATTGACATGAGTTCTTTGTAGGTGTCGGACGAGGGTGCTCTCATGGCAGAGTCAATCCACATTCTAGACCATCACATTCGACAACTACGACATTGAATAATCGATCAGGTCAAGGTCCAATGGGACAATTATAGTCCACACTCGGCTACCTGGAGGACGCATATGATATGCGTTAGCAGTTTCCTTACTTATTTGATAGATTAGACATATAGATCTTGTCAGATACTTTTATTACTACATTTTATATACTGTACAACTTCAGGACAAAGTTTAAAACAAGAGGGGGTGTATGTAACATCCTTCTCTTGCGAGAACATGTTATCGACTTATTCTTTGAGGACACTTGCGTGCAAGTGATCCGGTTATAGTACATGGTTATTTGTTTCGATTATGTATTTTTATGATGATGTTGATGGTTGTGGTTTATTGTCATTTGATATATATGTATTGACAGGTGTTATTGACGATTTTACATGAGTATGCAAGACACTAGCTAGAATGTGGATGTTGATGGCATCAATGGACCTCCTTGGGCTCCATATTGAGTCAGGGAGTGGATTGAGTTTTTTTTTAGTATTTCAGTTTATGCATATGTGTCATATCATTGATTTAGTATGGTTATGTATATGGATCAGTGGCATTGTTTTGTCAATGGATGCAGGCTGGTGATGCTTGCTAATCTGACTCACATAAGGAGTAAAGGGGCCATGCATAGAAACCAGATATTGAGTGATAGGTGTGACATCGTCTCTGTCACAGCCTACTAACACTCTCACCATGGATCAAATTGCAGGTTAATGATTACCTAGTTCGAGAGGTCCACGATTTCGTGAGGGTAGACTGAGACAGTCGCTCACAAAGATTCTAAGGGGCACACAATTAGTCAAAGTCCTTATTCCTTAGAATCCCTTAGTCTCTCACAAGGTCGCTCGAATGGAGTGTTGACTCCAAGGGTTGGACAACTACCAAAACTAGTAGAAGACGAGTGGCACCCTTGGAGCACGGAGGTGCATCTTGAAGGGAACATCACGTAAATAAAACTTGAGTCAATGAATCTAGGTGGCCTAGAAAACCTTGAAAGAATAATTATAAACCTTGAAAATCTTTAGGGCTTGCCGGATTTAAATAATTAATTAAAGAATGAATTTATTAATTAAAAATCCCAATAAAAGTCTAATCCTATTCAAAAAAAATTAAGCCTAAATCTAAGTTTTTGTAAGGAGACTAAACTAAATTATTATTTAAATTAAAAGGAATGAGGTAAATCAATTTAAGAATTAAGAAAAAGTAAGATAAATCTAAAGATTGATATAACACGCGTGTGCAAGAAAATACCAAATTGGAAATTAAGATAAGAAAGGAATAAAGCATGAGAGAATAGGTGTACGTGTAGAATGGTATCTAGAGTCTAGCTACCACTATTCTAACTAGAAGAAGACTCTTATTTTAACTCTAACTAAGATTTAGTACATAGTCGGTCATTAAATGAGAATCTGAGGAATAAAGAGACGACTAGGAGCGATTTAAGGAGCGCATTTGGGAAATGTGAGGGAAATTGACTTTTAATTAAAATAAAATATGCAATTACTTGTGCATGTGGGGATGTGTCAGTAAGGAAATTTATATAAAGAAAATGGTCTAGATGGGAAAGAAAACACACTGGTTATTGGTAAAGTTATGTTGCCAAATTATTTTTGACTGGTTTTACTTGTGAGAGTTGGGATACCAAGCTTGAGATAGAGTGGTGGATTTACCTTGTGAGAATGCTTGGAGCTAGAGTATTTCTGGTTTTGTGTGTGTGGCCCCTTTGTGGCTCGATGGGCTAAGGGGGAAGAAGAGTACCCCTAGCGTTGGTTGGGAGGTATCGGTGAAGTATCAACGATTAGCAAGTGGAAGAAGGAAATGAATGTCAGTTTCTGAGGGACACCATCCAGTCCATCTTTGCCGTTTACGGTATTCTTATTTGAGATTTGCATAGTATTAAGTTATCCGGTATATAAGGTTTTAGCGATTGATGTAATTTGTAATGGATTTATGCTATTGATTTGGAAAATTCTTGATGGATTTTGATTAAATAAGAATTTATGGAATGTGATGCCATTTAAATTATCAACTAAGTCCTTGGAAATTCGTGTCCTCTCTCTTCCTTTTCCAATCCATTTTTATCTCTACTTGTTCACTTCTATTGGAATTTACTATTGGGATTTTTAGAAATGAATTTAAAACATTTCTCATGGATAATTATTCTCAAACGCAAGCTATTCTTGTTCGCTTACTTTGATTGGCAAGTCATAATTTTTTATGTATTTAGTAATTACCCAATCGAACTGTAAGCCTCCATAAATTGTGTAAATGACAGGACCTTCTAGAAGGGATTTGTATGGCCTAGCCATTTGATTTCATAACGAATTAATATTTCCTCAGTCGTTGCAGGATTCTTTTATGTTTGATCGGAATCTGTCTTAGTTTGGTGCACTATAATTTTCCAGCTATGAAACTCAATCTGTGTGGACCCTTCTAGACTCTTCTCATTTCAAAAATCATGATTCGTTTCTCACTATAAATTAGGGAAGCCCTGAATCTTTCATTGCTTTACTTTCTTATTCATTTCTGCTTGCATGCAAGATAGCAACGATTTTTATTAAAATTTCTATCATGGAGGCTCTGAACTTTCAACTATTCCTTTACTTGCTTTCGTTGGTGAAGGAATTCCACTAGATATTTTCTCAATCTAATTTAATCCAAGGTTCAAGGGTACGACGTAGCATGGTTATAACATTTTTTTCATTGCCCGGAGTTATGAGATGAAGGGTGTTGTTGGGTGAATTCCCTTGTTTAATGAATTTGAATGATGAGTGTAAAGTATTGTCTCTGGATGTGCATGGAAACTATTGTATTCGATGGTGTTTCCTACATATTTTACAGACCCGAACCTAGTTGTCTTCAAGTTAAAATCGATAGGAGGATTATCCTTTAAATGCAAACTATCATTTGATGTTGGGTGAATCCTCCTAGGTACAAAGAAACTTGTTGCACTAGTGTACAGTCATTCCCGTTTTTTATAAAATCCGATTGCTTGGAGTTTTCATTTTGCATAGTATTTTTCCCTCATCGTGTGTTCCTCCCTCCTTGGCGTGTGGGCTTGTTGATTTGGGCGCTAGCCGCTAGTTTTGATTGTTTTGTAGATGATCTTGATTGTAAATGGCTTGTGGGATCTTCCTTTCGAGATTCTCTTTTAGACTTTGACCTTTCATGATCCAGATGAGTGTAGGACCTCCTTCCTTAATCCTTGGTTTATTCTTAAGGTCACTACAATGGAGATGTGCTAGTTTTGAATCCTTTATTTTATATATAATTGGTCTTCCCTTAACTCCTTTAATGAACTTTTAAGATAGCATGGAAATTCTTATATTATTGGTTGGGTCTTCCTTTATCTCTTTAAATGGATTACAAGTCTGCTTGGATTCCTTATTTCTATAATTTAATAGGACTTGATTTTCTTAAATTATTATTTTATATGGATAAGCAAGATAGCACATGAATTATATATCTATTCTTAATTATGGGTTGAACTTATTATAGGTTTCCTTGCTTTAGAGATGTAATCCTTAGCATGAAACTTTTACATACTACCTAGATGGAATTGAAAACTTATCCATCTTTGTATAAGAATATTGAGGTATCTTGAAAACCTTGAGCTATTATGGCTATGAATTGAACTCCCTATAGCCCTTACATATAGATATGAAGGATATTGAGATTCCTTATAAATTATTAAATATGTTGTCGACTTATTTTTGTTAAATGTATATGCAAGTAAGTAGCATTGAGTTAGTAAGTATGGCTCAAGAAGATTGATCTTCTTTTGATTTTTATAAATTATAAACATTTATATAAAGAAGTAATTGATTCTTCGTATAACTTATAAGGTTTGGGTCTCCTCTTAATATTTTAAAATGGATATGCAAGCTGCTTGAATGCAATTATTGTTTATTAAGAATAAACTCTTATATTTATAAAGGATACTTAAAGTACTGAATTCATGTTTAAGAATATTTTATTCCTTGTGGGGTCTTTAATTGGATTGTAAAGTTGAATAGAAATCCATTTTAAGAAGATCCTGATCTATTTGAACTATTTTGGATCTTACTGGACTATAGAAGCTTAAGCACTTGATAATGGGCTTGACCTTAACAAGCCTGACCTTGGAAAATTACTAATGATAATAGAATTAGATCTCTTTCTGCTACAAGGATTGTATTTATTCCCTTGTAGTTTTCTTTCTTTAATTAATATCCTCTGCTCCATTGCACTTATTGATGTGTGAAAGATCGAGTAGGTATAGTACATTAATCTAATTTCATCACTAAGATTTAATGGTTAAGTATGTTTGGTAATACTAGTTTGGATTGTGTTTTATGTTTGGATTAATGGGATTTAGATACCTCCTTGTTCCTCAGAACAGTCGCCAGTCCTGAGACCTTAAATGGTCAATATCAATCAGATGAATTCTGGACTTGAGCGTTGATTATGTGTCTTGGAGGTCCTAACCATGCATGATAGGTTGAGCAGGTAGTTCTTTATGTTACCTTTATGAGATATGTTTGATTGATTGATAATGATGTTGATTTCAGTTGATCTTGAGGAAATCGCTTGTGTAGTGTTTAATATACATTGTGATGCATGACGCTTATCAAATGTTTGTTTCAAAAACAAAATGCTTACCTCTTTGAACTTACTTGTTTTCGTAACAGAGGGGACGTTACATATGGTATCAGAGCGGGTTCAACCTTGTGAATTTGGACCGTTACACCTTCCCCTGTGTTAAACTTATGACTTAGACCCTATCGCTAATTAAAATTTGAAATTTGTCCATGCAGGTAATCATGGTTAGAGGACGTCATGGAGGTAGACGATGTGGTGCTAAGGGAAGAGGTGTGACACCTCCAGTAGAATCCACGCTAGAGGGATCTAACCCCCAAAGAGAAGAACAAGTCATTGGGCAGGAGCAGGTTGTTGTGGGAGATGTGGCTGGTTTGATGAGGTCCCTTCAGAGGATGTCAGAGGCCTTGATTAACCGACTAGATAGAGATGAGGCCAGAGAATATGTACCCAATGAGGGTTCACAGTGCGCTCCAGCTGGCAGTGGTAGAATTCATAGAGAACTTGAGAATGAGAAGTTTCCCGAGTTGATGGGTGCCATGGATGGCTCAGCCACCAAGGCATGGTTGGAGAACATGGTGATGTTCTTTTCACTTTGCGACTACACCTCGAACATGAAGTTCTGCATGGCGGTCTTTCAGCTGAAAGGGAGTGCTCTTCTATGGTGGAAGACGCTCCTACCTCAACTAAACAAGGTTGTTGAAGACGTGTCATGGGAATTTTTCGAGGAGCGATTCCAGGAGAGGTATTTGTCAGAGGAATTCATTGAGCACCAGCTCAATGAGTTCAACATATTACAATAGGGTGGTCGTACAGTGCCAGAGTATGAGGCCAGATTTATGGAGCTACTTCAGTATGCTCCACATCTAAACACGAATAAGCTAAAGGTCAACAAGTTTGTGTTCGTCCTTAAATTCAACATAGGTGCGAAGGTGAGGATCCTAATTCCTCATATGTTGCACGATGCAATCCAGAAGGCCCTCATAGCTGAGGAAGAACTGACATGCGGGGGTCAGGGTAGGAATCCTACAAGACCGACTGGACATAAGACATCAAGAGCGCAACAGCATCAAACACCAGTCAGAAAGACATTAGGGTATCAATATACGTCTAGAGGACCTATGTTCACAACACCACAATGAATGACTCCTCAGAAAAGGAATCCCTACAGAGGACCACTGCATCAAAAAAAACGTCGCCCGCAGCAACAACAGTTTAGGCCTGTTCAACAAAATAGACTAGGATCTCAAATTGGTAGGCAAACAACTTCTACTTCGGGGACCATGAGTACTGGACCGAAGAATGGATGTTGGACATGTGGAGAGACACATTACCAGAAAGTTTGTCTTATTGAGAAGGCCAGGGTGGTCAGATCAGTAAGACCCACTACAGTGGGAGATTTGGACAAGGCCCACACAATTCATGCAGTGGTCAATAACCACCAGGATGAGCACCAGTACATTGTGCTTGAGATGTCAAGTACAATCGTTGACCAAAATTTTAGTATTTTGATAGATCTAGGTGATACAAAGAGCTTTATTTCTAGTGCAATGCTAAAGAGAATTAAGGTAAAGGTAGTCGAGCAGGATGAGTTTAGATACGTTGGAGTAAATGGCATCAGGTGCCAAACAGAAGGTTGGAGTAAAGGTTATGGACTGTAGCATTAACTTGGGATATTTTGTAACAAAGACCAACCTATATGTCACAATCTTAGGATCTTATGACATAGTGATCAATATGGACTGGTTGGAACCGCATGATGTGATGCTTAACTGTAAGATGGAACGGTTAAGTTTGGTAGATGACTTGAGACGAAGTAGAGTGATTGTAGGAAGGAACCAAGGGGTGTCCTTGAGATTCATTTCTTCTCTGCAACTACAAAAGAGAATGCACAAAGGATTTAAGTTATATGCAATCTTAGCGCTAAATGAAAAGGGCGAGGCGAAAGGATTAGAAAACCTTCCAGTAGTATGAGAGTTTGCAGACGCATTTCTAGAAGAGTTACCAAGTTTTCCACCCAAAAAAGAGTTGGAGTTTACAATCGAATTGAAACCTGGAACTGAGCCGATAGAAAGAATGCCTTTTCGGATGTCAATGCCTGAGTTACAGGAGTTGAAAATGCAATTGAAGGACTTTTTGGACTTGGGACTTATACGTCCAAGTGTGTCACCTTGGGGTGCACCTGTTATTTTCATAAGAAAGAAGGATGGATCATGGAGACTTTGTATTGACTACCGTTAATTGAACAAGACGATGATCAAGAACCAATATCTGTTTCCAAGAATAAACGATTTGTTTGATCAGATGAAGGGTGCGACGGTGTTTTCAAAGATCGACTTGACATTGGGATATCACCAGTTATGAATAAAAAAGGAAGATATTCCTAAGACCGCATTCAAGACAAGGTTCAGACACTATGAGTTTACAGTTTTATCGTTTGGACTAAGAAACGCTCTGGGCGTATTCATTAGTTTCATGAATGGGGTGTTCCACGAATACCTGGAAAAGTTTGTTCAAGTATTCATTGATGAGATACTGATATATTCTCGGACGACAGAAGAGAATAATGAACATTTAAGCTTAGTACTACAATGTTTACAAGAAAACAATTTATACGGGAAACTGTTGAAATGTTCTTTTTACCAATCGAAGATTCATTACTTGGGGCACATTATATCCGGTGAAGGTATCGTTGTGCATCCAGTGAAAGTAGAGGATATTATGGAATGTTCTGCACCAAAAAATGTACAATAAATATGCAACTTTATGGGTTTAGCAGGATATTATCGACGGTTCGTTGAAGGTTTTTCAAAGATAGCAAATCTGATCATAGAATTGCAGAAGAAAAACAAGAAATTCGTATGGACTGAGAAATGGGTGGAAGCATTTCAAAGGCTAAAGGAGTTATTGACGACAACACTGATATTAAAAGTCCCCGACATGAACGAGGAATTCTTGGTATGCACAGATGCATCCAAGGAAGGTTTAGGTGGAGTTTTGATGCAAGACGGTCGAATGATCACTTACATTTAAAGGAAATTGAGAAGGCATGAGGATAACTATGCAACGCATGAATTGGATTTATTGGCCATTGTGTATGCCTTGAGAGTTTGGAGACACTATCTGATTGGACGAAAATTCGAATTAAAGACCGATCATTGTGGATTTCAGTACATATTTACGCAAAGTGACTTGAACGCGTGACAAAGACGTTGGTCAGAATTACTCAGCGAATACGATTTTGAGATTTATTACATTAAAGGAATAATGAACAGAGTGGCAGATGCGTTGAGTCGGAGATTGCACATATTCTCGGTAATACTTCTTAAGAAGAATCTTCGAGAAAATATTCTAGCGTTACAGAGAGACAATGACTGGTACAAGGAACTTAAATAAAATATTGGATAAGATACCATGATGGTACCGAAGTTTGAAGGATATACATTGGACAATGACAGATTGTTGAGATATAACAATAGAATTTATGTACCTCCTAACGACAAATTAATAATTTTGATCTTAAGTGAAGCACATATGGTAGTGTACATGGCTCATCCGAGAGTCAAGAAGATGAAGGAAGACCTTAAGCCTTTATTCTTCTAGAAGGGAATGCAATCGGACATTGTTAGTTACGTGGCGAGATGTCTAGAATGTCATTGAGTAAAATATGAACATAGACATCCGACATGATTATTACAGCCTCACGTTATTTCAGAATCGAAATGGGAGGTTATTTCAATGGACTTTATTGTTGGGTTTCCACTGAAGGCAAGGAGACACGATTCAATTTTCGTGGTAGTTGACACTCTGACGAAGAGTGCACACTTTATTCATGTACGTACAATGTATCAAGCGCCAAACATAGCTAGATTTTTTGTCAAAGAGATTGTAAGGTTCCATGGTGTACCAAGAAGGATCATATCCGATCGAGGATCGATGTTTACAAGACGATTTTGGACTAGTTTCCAAGAGGCTTTGGGAACACAACTGAACTTTAGTACAACGTATCACCCTGAGACAAACGGAAAGATAGAAAGAACGAACCAAATTTGGGAAGATATGTTGTGTATGTATGTAATGGACCAACAAAAACGGTCGCATGTAAACTCTAACAATCGGATTTTAAGTCAGAGTCATTACTCCTTAGAATCCCTTAGTCTCTCACAAGTTCACTTGAATGAAGTGTTGACTCCAAGGGTTGGACAACTACCAAAACTAGTAGAAGACGAGTGGCACCCTTGGAGCACGAAGGTGCATCTTGAAGGGAACGTCACGTAAATAAAACTTGAGTCAATGAATCTAGGTGGCCTAAAAAACCTTGAAAGAATAATTATAAACCTCGAAAATCTTTAGGTCTTGCCGTATTTAAATAATTAATTAAAGAATGAATTTATTAATTAAAAATCCCAATAAAAGTCTAATCCTATTCAAAAAAAATTAAGCCTAAGTCTAAGTTTTTGTAAGGAGACTAAACTAAATTATTATTTAAATAAAAAGGAATGAGGTAAATCAATTTAAGAATTAAGAAAAAGTGAGATAAATCTAAAGATTGATATAACACACGTGTGCAAGAAAATACCAAATTGGAAATTAAGATAAGAAATGAATAAAGCATGAGAGAATAGGTGTACGTATAGAATGGTATCTAGAGTCTAGCTACCACTATTCTAACTAGAAGAAGATTCTTATTTTAACTCTAACTAAGATTTAGTACGGAGTCGGTCATTAAATGAGAATCTGGGGAATAAAGAGACGACTAGGAGTGATTTAAGGAGCGCATTTGGGAAATGTGAGGGAAATTGACTTTTAATTAAAATAAAATATGCAATTACTTGTGCATGTGGGGATGTGTCAGTAAGGAAATTTATATAAATCAAATGGTCTAGATGGAAAAGAAAACACACTGGTTATTGGTAAAGTTATGTTGCCAAATTATTTTTGACTGGTTTTACTTGTGAGAGTTGGGATACCAAGCTTGAGATAGAGTGGTGGCTTTACCTTGCGAGGAAAGCTTGGAGCTAGAGTATTTTTGGTTTTGTGTGTGTGGCCCCTTTGTGGCTCGATGGGCTAAGGGGGAAGAAGAGTACCCCTAGCGTTGGTTGGAAGGTATCGGTGAAGTATCAACGATTAGCAAGCGGAAAAAGGAAAGGAATGTCAGTTTCCGAGGGACACCATCCAATCCATCTTTGCCGGTTACAGTATTCTTATTTGAGATTTGCATAGTATTAAGTTATCTGGTATATAAGGTTTTAACGATTGATGTAATTTGTAATGGATTTCTGCTATTGATTTGGAAAATTCTTAATGGATTTAGATTATATAAGAATTTATGGAATCTGATGCCATTTAAATTATCAACTAAGTCCTTGGAAATTCGTGTCCTCTCTCTTCCTTTTCCAATCCATTTTTATCTCTACTTGTTCACTGCTATTGGGAATTTTAGAAATGAATTTAAAACATTTCTCATGGATAATTATTCTCAGACGCAAGCTATTCTTGTTCGCTTACTTTGATTGGCAGGTCATAAATTTTTATGTATTTAGTAATTACCCAATCGAATTGTAAGCCTCCATAAATTGTGTAAACCTCCATAAATTGTGTAAATGACAGGACCTTCTAGAAGGGATTTGTATGGTCTGGCCATTTGATTTCAAAACGAATTAATATTTCCTCAGTCGTTGCAGGATTCTTTTGTGTTTGATCGGAATCTGTCTTAGTTTGGTGCACTATAATTTTGCAGCTACGAAACTCAATCCGTGTGGACCCTTCTAGACTCTTCTCATTTCAAAAATCATGATTCGTTTCTTATCCATTGCTTTACTTTCTTATTCATTGCTTTACTTTACTTGCTTTCGTTGGTGAAGGAATTCCACTAGATATTTTCTCAATCTAATTTAATCCAAGGTTCAAGGGTATGACGTAGCATGGTTATAATGTTTTTTTCATTGCCCATAGTTATGAGATGAAGGGCGTTGTTGGGTGAATTCCCATGTTTAATGAATTTGAATGATGAGTGTAAAGCATGGTCTCTGGATGTGCATGGAAACTATTGTATTCGATGGTGTTTCCTGCATATTTTACAGACCCGAACCTATTTGTTTTCAAGTTAAAATCGATAGGAGGATTATCCTTTAAATGCAAACTATCATTTGATGCTGGGTGAATCCTCCTAGGTACAAAGAAACTTGTTGCACTAGTGTACAGTCATTCCCGTTTTTTATAAAATCCGATTGCTTGGAGTTTTCGTTTTGCATAGTATTTTTTCCTCATCGTGTGTTCCTCCCTCCTTGGCGTGTGGGCTTGTTGATTTGGGCGCTAGCCGCTAGTTTTGATTGTTTTGTAGATTATCTTGATTGTAAATGGCTTGTGGGATCTTCCT
>JZKD02S2055514.1:441658-462887 GCA_000966675.3 Picea glauca | reverse complement strand
TACCCTTGAACCTTGGATTAAATCAGATTGAGAAAATATCCAGTGGAATTCCTTCACCAACGGAAGCAAGTAAAGGAATAGTTAAAAGTTTAGAGCCTCCATGATAGCAATTTTAATAACAATCACTGCTATCTTGCATGCAAGTAGAAATGAATAAGCAAGTAAAGAAATGAAAGATTCGGGGCTTCCGTAATTTATAGTGAGCAACGAATCACAATTTTTGAAATGAGAAGAGTCTAGAAGGGTCCACACAAATTGATTTTCATAGCTGCGAAGTTATAGTGCACCAAACTAAGATGGATTCTGATCAAATGCAAAACAAGCCTGCAACGACTAAGGAAATGTTAATTCGTTTTGAAATCAAATGGCCAGGCCATACGAATCCCTTCTAGAAGGTCCTGTCATTTACACAATTTATGGGGTTTACAGTTCGATTGGGTAATTACTAAATACATAAAAATTTCCGACCTGCCAATCAAAGTAGGCGAACAAGAATATCTTGTGTCTGAGAATAATTGTCCATGAGAAACGTTTTAAAATCGTTTCTAAAAATCCCAATAGGAAATTCCAATAGTAGGGAACAAGTAGAGATAAAAATGGATTGGAAAAGGAAGAGAGCGGACACGAATGTCCAATGACTTAGTTGAGAATTTAAATGGCATCACATTCCAGAAATTCTTGTTTAATCAAAATCCATCAAGAATTTTCCAAATCAATATCAGAAATCCATTTCAACTTACCACAATCGCTAAAACCTTATACACTAGACAACTTAATACTATGTAAATCTCAAATAAGAATATTGTAATCGACGAATATGGACTGGATGGTGTCCCTCGACAACTGGCGTTTCTTTCCTTCTTCTGCTTGCTAATCGTTGAGACTTCACCGGTACCTTCGAGCCAACGTTAGGGGTACTCTTCTTCCCCCTTAGCCCCCCGAGCTGCAAAGGGACCACACACACAAAACCAAAAATACTCTAGCTCCAATCTTGCCTCGTAAGATAAATCCACCACTCTATCTCAAGCTTGGTATCCCAACTCTCACAAGTAAAACCAGTCAAAAATTATTTGGCAGCATAATTTTACCAATAACCAATGTGTTTTCTTTCCCATATAGACCATTTTTTTTTATAGGAATTTCCTTACTGACACATCCCCACATGCACAAGTAATTACATATTTTATTTTAATTAAAAGTCAATTTCCTTCACATTTTCCAAATGTGCTCCTTAAATCGCTCCTAGTTGTCTCGTTATTCCCTAGAATCTCATTTAATGACTGATTCCTTACTAAATATTAGTTAGAGTTAAATTATGAGTCTTCTTCTAGTTAGACTACTGGTAGCTAGACTCTAGATATCATTCTATGCATACACCTATTCTCTCATGCTTTATTCCTTTCTTATCTTAATTTCCAATTTGGTATTTTCTTGCACACGTGTATTATATCAATCTTTAGACTTATCTCACTTTTTCTTAATTCTTAAATTGATTTACCTCATTCCTTTTTAATTTAATTAGTAACTTAGTTTAGTCTCCTTACAAAAACTTAGACTTAGGCTTAATGTTTTTTTGAATAGGCTTATACTTTTATGGGGATTTTTAATTAATAAATTCATTCTTTAATTAATTATTTAAATCCAACAAGGTCTAAATATTTTCAAGGTTTATAATTATTCTTTCAAGGTTTTCTAGGCCACCTAGATTCATTGACTTGGGTTTTATTTACGCAACGTGCCCTTCAAGACGCCCTTCAAGACGCACCTCTGTGCTCCAAGGGTGCCACTCACCTTCTACTGGTTTTGGTAGTTGTCCAACCCTTGGAGTCAACACTCCATTCATGCGACCTTGTGAGAGACTAAGGGCTTATAAGGAATAAGGTCTCCGCCTTATTACGCGTCCCTTAGAATTTCTGTGAATCACTGTCTCAGTCTTCCTTCACAACATCGTGGACCTATCGAAATAGGTAATCGTTAACATACAATTCAAGCCACGATGGGAGTGCTAGTAGGCTGTGACATGGACGTTGGTGCACCTCTCCCTCAATATCTGGTTTTTGTGCATGGCCCCTTTACTCCTTATGTGAGTCATATTAGCAAGCATCGTCAGCTTGCATCCATTGACAAAACACTGTCAATGATTCATATACATAACCATACTAAATCAATCATATGACACATATGCGTAAAATGAAATACTCAAACAAAATACAATCCACTCCCTGAATCAATCCAGAGCCCAAGGAGGTCCATTGATGCCATCGACATCCACAATCTAGCACGTGTCCTGCACACTCATGTAAACTCGTCAATAACATCTGTCAATACATATATATCAAATGAAAATAAATCAAAACCATCAACATCATCATAAAAATCCATAATCGAAACAAATAACCATGTATTATAATTGGATCACTTGCACATAAGTGTCCTCAAAGAATAAGTCGATAACATGTGCTCGCAAGAGCGAGATGTTACAAATTTTCTGCCCATAAGGTAATGCCTCTACATCCTTAAGGCATGTAATATGGCTACCAACTCTAAATCATGTGTGGCATAATTTATTTTATTCTCCTTCAATTTTCTGGACTCATAACAAATTACATGTCCATTTTGTGTAAAGGCTCCATTGATCCCTTCCTTGCATGCATATGTGCACACAACAAAATCCTCTTCTGGATCTGCAACTTTTAAAATAGGTGCATTGGTTAGTAAATCCATTAAGCACTCAAAAGTTTCTTCACACTTAGCACTCCATTCAAAATTTACTCCTTTATTTTTCAAAGATGTTATTGGGTGTGCAATCTTAGAGAATCCCACAATGAATCTCCTATAATAACTATCTAGACCCATAAATGATCTAACCTATGAAATGTTTGTCGACGTTGGATAACTTTTGATTTCTTTAATCTTTTCTGGATCCACTGCTATGCCATCTTCTAAAAAAATGTGACCCAAATAATGGATTTACTTTTGGTAAAAAAATGCATTTGCTCAATCTAGCATACAATTGCTGCTCTCTCAACACTTGTAGCACCATCCTCAAATGTTTCTCATGCTCCTCCTCCATCTTGGAATATACGAGAATATCATCCAAGAATACAATGAAAAACTTATACAGGAAATCTCAAAACACCCCATTCATCAAACACATAAATGTAGTGGGCACATTTGTCAACCCAAAAGGCACCATTACAAATGCATAGTGTCCATACCTTTTCCTAAAGGTTGTTTTTATAGTTTCATGTTCTCTGATTCTCACTTGATGATAGCCTGAACTCAAGTCAATCTTGGAGAATATATTTTCTCCTTTTAGCTGATAAAAAAGATCATCAATCCTTGGCAAAGGATATTTATTCTTGATTGTAACCTTGTTTAGTTGTCTAAAGTCAATACATAACCTCAACATTCCATCTTTTTTCTTGAAAAAAAATAACTAGGGCACCTCAAGGAGAAACACTTGGGTGTATGTACCCTTTCTTTAACAACTCTTCTAGTTGCATTTGCAACTCTTTTAGCTCCGGTGTGTTGATTTTGTAGGGATTTTTGGACACTGGGGCAGCCTCATGCATTAAGTCAATAGAAAAATCTATATCCCTCTTTGGTGGTAATCCTAGAAACTCCTGAAACACATCTTCATATTCTTTAAAGATTGCATAATCTTCAAGACTTGGCTCCTTATCCTTCATTGGCTCTTCCATATGGAATGTATATATCTAACACCCTTTTCCAAAACTTTTTTTTAGTTGCAATGATGAAATCTCCCAGACGGAGATAGGTCTTTGAATACCTTGCATTGTCCTTGAATTTCCTTCCTCATCAAGACACATGAAAGACTTGTTATAACAATCTAAAACAACATGATGCTTTTCTATCCAATCCATACTGATCAAGCAGTCATAAGATCCAAGCAGTATGATGTTCAAATATGCCTTAGTGTTAATTCCATTAATGTTTATTGGGAAATCATTAACAAGCTCATTAATTCTTCTTTGGGCCTGTTGCTGCCTTATATACACTTGGGCTATTGTGGAACAAATCTTCAATCCACTTGGTGTGTCCTTGGGGGAAAGTTTCGAGTCAAGGTGTTGTCACCTGATTCTCAACTCTTCCATTTAGGCCAACTCCTAGCGAAGCCAAGAGGGTAGTCCCCGTGAAAAAGAATATAAGGCTTTTACTCTATGAAATTGAAAAGAAAAACCGTTCTAAGAGTTTATTTGGGAACACAAGATTAAATATAGCCGCATAAATTACTCAAATGATACAACCTATGAAAAGCTCATAAACATTAATCATTCACCACATAACTGTAAATAAGATGACAAAATTAATAAAAGGTAGACCAGTGCCAGATAAATGTAAATGTGATGTGATGAAAAATGTCGCGTTGATTTTATCTTAAGGATTTTATGTAAGGAATTTGGGATATTAAAAATTCTTTGAGTTCGTGAAGTGGGGATTGAAGTCGGGGTCCCCACTCTTTGTGTGCAAAAGTGAATTTGGCCTCTTTGCTTGTTATTCGACAATCTTATAGACTTACCGATCGGGTGTGTCATAGGTCCAACAGGGAGAGAACCTCGATCTCAAAGTTTCCCCCTGACTTAACACACTCCACCCAGGGTAGAGGTCTTAGATGAATAACACAGCAAAAAGATTTCCCTAGTTAAACTAGCATGCATTGCTCAAATATGTTTCTGGGTCCCCAAATCCACTTGAGCGTAGCAATGGGATTGCATACGTGGTTGAGCAACTTGGGTTTATTCCAATATTTGCAAAAAAATAAACTAGGAAGTAGTATTCTATGAAAAGCAAAGCTAAAACTTTGTAGTTGATTTTATGACTTCAATTAAGTGAGATGAGTTGATTTTATATTTTTTTATGCAAAGTTAAAACTAAATAAAACAAATAAAGCGGGAAACAACCCCGAAACAAGGAAGGGAAAAAACACTTGTTCCCCCCCAGGGGCAGGGGAAACGACGAAAGACAAGCTTTGCGGCTCTCAAAATTTATTACAACTCCTACACTACTCTTTTCTCTTTTGAACCTATGGATCCTTATAGAATGGATCCGACTTGAAGTAAACAATTACAAGAGACTTTCTAAAAGTCCTAGTCTTCAAGGGTTCCAACTTGGGCTCAAAATCCTTCACTTTTGCCTTGATTTTGCCAGAGTTTCCCCTTGCACTTGAATGGAACTGATAAAAACCAGCAAGGAAAGTGATTAGAATATGATGATAAAGAGTTTAAAATATTAACTAAAACTTGAGAAAAATTACCAAAAATTTTCTGAAATTTTTCTAAGGTGAAAAAAGGATTTTTTTTGAGACTTTTGATGATTTAAACTAGCCTAAACTAAGTTCTCTTAGTTGTTTATGTTTGTTGTCCTGAAAAAAAACNCAATTTTAACTTGAAGACAACTAGGTTCGGGTCTGTAAAATATGCAGGAAACACCATCGAATACAATAGTTTCCACGCACATCCAGAGACCAGACTTTACACTCATCATTTGGATCCATGAAACAAGGCAACTCTCCCAAGAACGCCCTTCATCTCATAACTCTAGGAAATGTAAAAACCGTTATAACCATGCTACGTCGTACCCTTGAACCTTGGATTAAATCAGATTGAGAAAATATCCAGTGGAATTCCTTCACCAACGGAAGCAAGTAAAGGAATAGTTAAAAGTTTATAGCCTCCATGATAGCAATTTTAATAACAATTGTTGCTATCTTGCATGCAAGTAGAAATGGATAAGCAAGTAAAGAAATGAAAGATTCGGGGCTTCCGTAATTTATAGTGAGCAACGAATCACAATTTTTGAAATGAGAAGAGTGTAGAAGGGTCCACATGGATTGATTTTCATAGCTGCGAAGTTATAGTGCACCAAACTAAGATGGATTCTGATCAAACGCAAAACAAGCCTGCAACGACTAAGGAAATGTTAATTCGTTTTGAAATCAAATGGCCAGGCCATACGAATCCCTTCTAGAAGGTCCTGTCATTTACACAATTTATGGTGTTTACACTTCGATTGGGTAATTACTAAATACATAAAAATTTCCGACCTGCCAATCAAAGTAAGTGAACAAGAATATCTTGTGTCTAAGAATAATTATCCATGAGAAACGTTTTAAAATCGTTTCTAAAAATCCCAATAGGAAATTCCAATAGTAGGGAACAAGTAAAGATAAAAATGGATTGGAAAAGAAAGAGAGCGGACACGAATGTCCAAGGACTTAGTTGAGAATTTAAATGGCATCACATTCCAGAAACTCTTGTTTAATCAAAATCCATCAAGAATTTCCAAATCAATATCAGAAATCCATTTCAACTTACTACAATCGCTAAAACCTTATACACCAGACAACTTAATACTATGTAAATCTCAAATAAGAATACAGTAACCGACGAATATGGACTGGATGGTGTCCCTCGACAATTGGCGTTCCTTTCCTTCTTCCACTTTCTAATCGTTGAGACTTCACCGGCACCTTTAAGCCAACATTAGGGGTACTCTTCTTCCCCCTTAGCCCCCCGAGCTGCAAAGGGGCCACAGACACAAAACCCAAAATACTCTAGCTCCAATCTTGCCTTGCAAGGTAAATCCACCACTCTATCTCAAGCTTGGTATCTCAACTCTCACAAGTAAAACCAGTCAAAAATAATTTGGCAGCATAACTTTACCAATAACCAGTGTGTTTTCTTTCCCATCTAGACCATTTTCTTTATAGGAATTTCCTTACTGACACATCCCCACATGCACAAGTAATTACACAATTTATTTTAATTAAAAGTCAATTTCCCTCGCATTTTTCAAATGCGCTCCTTAAATCGCTCCTAGTTGTCTATTTATTCTGTAGAATCTTATTTAATGATTGATTCCTTACTAAATATTAGTTAGAGTTAAAATATGAGTCTTCTTCTGGTTAGACTATTGGTAGCTAGACTGTAGATACCATTCTATGCATACACCTATTCTCTCATGCTTTATTCCTTTCTTATCTTAATTTCCAATTTGGTATTTTCTTGCACACATGTGTATTATATCAATCTTTAGATTTATCTCACTTTTTCTTAATTCTTAAATTGATTTACCTCATTCCTTTTTAATTTAATTAGTAACTTAGTTTAGTCTTCTTACAAAAACTTAGACTTAGGTTTAATATTTTTTTGAATAGGCTTATACTTTTATTGGGATTTTTACTTAATAAATTCATTCTTTAATTAATTATTTAAATCCAACAAGGCCTAAATATTTTCGTTTATAATTATTCTTTCAAGGTTTTCTAGGCCACCTAGATTCATTGACTCGAGTTTTGTTTATGTAGCGTGCCCTTCAAGACGCACCTCCATGCTCCAAGGGTGCCACTCACCTTCTACTGGTTTTGATAGTTGTCCAACCCTTGGAGTCAACACTCCATTCAGGTGACCTTGTGAGAGAGTAAGAGCTTCTAAGGAATAAGGACTTCACCTTATTGCACGTCCCTTAGAATTTCTGTGAATGACTGTCTCAGTCTTCCTTCACGACATCGTGGACTTATCAAAATAGGTAATCGTTAACATACAATTCAAGCCATGACGAGAGTGATAGTAGGTTGTGGCATGGACGTTGGTGCACCTCTCCCTCAATATCTGGTTTTTGTGCATGGCCCCTTTATTCCTTATGTGAGTCATATTAGCAAGCATCGTCATCTTGCATCCATTGACAAAACACTGTCACTGATCCATATACATAACCATACTAAATCAATCATATGACACATATGCGTAAAATGAAATACTCAAACAAAATACAATCCACTCACTGAATCAATCCAGAGCCCAAGGAGGGCCATTGATGCCATCGACATCCACAATCTAGCACGTGTCCTGCACACTCATGTAAACTCGTCAATAGCATCTGTCAATACATATATATCAAATGAAAATAAATCAAAACCATCAACATCATCATAAAAATCCATAATCGAAACAAATAACCATGTATTATAACTGGATCACTTGTACGCAAGTTTCCTCAAAGAATAAGTCGATAACATGTGCTCGCAAGAGTGAGATGTTACAAATTTTCTGCCCATGAGGTAATGCCTCTACATCCTTAAGGCATGTACTATGGCTACCAACTCTAAATCATGTGTGGCATAATTTATTTTATTCTCATTCAATTTTCTAGACTCATAACAAATTACATGTCCATTTTGTGTAAAGACTCCACTGATCCCTTCCTTGCATGCATCTGTGCACACAACAAAATCCTCTTCTGGATCTGCAACTTTTAAAATAGGTGCACTGGTTAGTAAATCCATTAAGCACTCGAAATTTTATTCACACTTAGCACTCCATTCAAAATTTACTCCTTTATTTTTCAAAGATGTTATTGGGCGTGCAATCTTAGAGAATCCCACAATGAATCTCCTATAATAACTATCTAGACCCATAAATGATCTAACCTATGAAATGTTTGTCGACGTTGGATAACTTTTGATTTCTTTAATCTTTTCTGGATCCACTACTATGCCATCTTCTGAAAAAATGTGACCCAAATAATGGATTTACTTTTGGTAAAAAAATGCATTTGCTCAATCTGGCATACAATTGGTGCTCTCTCAACACTTGTAGCACCATCCTCAAATGTTTCTCATGCTCCTCCTCCATCTTGGAATATACGAGAATATCATCCAAGAATACAATGAAAAATTTATATAGGAAATCTCAAAACACCCCATTCATCAAACACATAAATGTAGTGGGCACATTTGTCAACCCAAAAGGCACCACTACAAATGCATAGTGTCCATACCTTTTCCCAAAGGCTGTTTTTCTAGTGTCTTGTTCTCTGATTCTCACTTGATGATAGCCTAAACTCAAGTCAATCTTGGAGAATATATTTGCTCCTTTTAGTTGATAAAAAAGATCATCAATCTTTGGCAAAGGATATTTATTCTTGATCATAACCTTCTTCAGTTGTCTGAAGTCAATACATAACCTCAACATTCCATCTTTTTTCTTGAAAAAAAGAACTAGGGCACCCCAAGGAGAAACACTTGGGTGTATGCAACCTTTCTTTAACAACTCTTCTAGTTTCATTTGCAGCTCTTTTAGCTCCGGTGTGTTGATTTTGTAGGTATTTTTGAACACTGGGGCAGCTCCATGCATTAAGTCAATAGAAAAATCTATATCCCTCTTTGGTGGTAATCCTAGAAACTCTTGAAACACATCTTCATATTCTTTAAAGATTGGATAATCTTCAAGACTTGGCTCCTTATCCTTCATTGGCTCTTCCATATGGAATGTATATATCTAACACCCTTTTCCAAAACTTATTTTTAGTTGCAATGATGAAATCTCTCAGACTGAGATAGGTCTTTGAATACCTTGCATTGTCCTTGAAATCCCTTCCTCATCAAGACACATGAAAACCTTGTTATACCAATCTAAAACAACATGATGCTTTTTTATCCAATCCATACTGATCAAGCAGTCATAAGATCCAAGAAGTATGATGTTCAAATATGCCTTAGTGTTAATTCCATTCATGTTTACTGGGAAATCATTAACAAGCTCATTAATTATTCTTTAGGCCTGTTGCCGCCTTATATACACTTGGGCTATCGTGGAACAAATCTTCAATCCACTTGGTGTGTCCTTGGGGGAAAGTTTCGAGTCAAGGTGTTGTCACCTGATCCTCAACTCTTCCATCTAGGCCAACTCCTAGCGAAGCCAAGGGGGGTAGTCCCTATGAAAAAGAATCTAAGGATTTTACTCTTTGAAATTGAAAAGAAAAACTATTCTAGGAGTTTATTTGGGAACACAAGATTAAATATAGCAGCATAAATTACTCAAAGGATACAACCTATGAAAAGCTCATAAACGTTAATCATTCACCACATAACTTTAAATAAGATGACAAAATTAATAAAAGGTAGACCAGTGCCAGATAAATGTAAATGTGATGTGATGAAAAATGCCACGTTGATTTTATCTTGAGGATTTTATTTAAGGGATTTGGGATATTAAAAATTCTTTGAGTTCGTGAAGTGGGGATTGAAGTTGGGGTCCCCACTCTTTGTGTGTAAAAGTTATATTGGCCTCTTTGCTTTTTATTCGACAATCTTATAGACTTACCGATCGGGTGTGTCGTAGGTCCAATGGGGAGAGAACCTCGATCTCAAAGTTTCCCCCTGACTTAACACACTCCACCCAGGGTAGAGGTCTTAGATGAATAACACAACAAAAATATTTCCCTAGTTAAACTAGCATGCGTTGCTCAAATATGTTTCCGGGTCCCCAAAGCCACTTGAGCGCAGCAATGGGATTGCATACATGATTGAGCAACTTGGGTTTATTCCAATATTTGTAAAAAAGGAAACTAGCAAGTAGTATTCTATGAAAAGCAAAGCTAAAACTTTATAGTTGATTTTATGACTTCAATTAAGTGAGATGAGTTGATTTTATATTTTTTTATGCAAAATTAAAACTAAATAAAACAAATAAAGAGGGAAACAACCCCGAAACAAGGAAGGGAAAAAACACCTGTCCCCCCCCCAGGGGCAGGGGAAACGACGAAAGACGAGCTTTGCGGCTCTCAAAATTTATTACAACTCCTACACTACTCTTTTCTCTTTTGAACCTATGGATCCTTATATAATGGATTAGACTTGAAGTAAACAATTACAAGAGACTTTCTGAAAGTCCTAGTCTTCAAGGGTTCCAACTTGGGCTCAAAATCCTTCACTTTTTCCTTGATTTTGCCAGAGTTTCCCCTTGCACTTGAATGGAAATGCTAAAAACTAGCAAGGAAAGTGATTAGAATATGATGATAAAGAGTTTAAAAGATTAACTAAAACTTGAGAAAATTTACCAAAAAAAAATTTCAAAAATTTCTAAGGTGAAAAATGGATTTTTTTTTAGACTTTTGATGCTTTAAACTAGCCTAAACTAAGCTCTCTTAGTTGTTTCTGTTTGCTGTCCCAAAAAAAAGCAAGAATGAATCAACTAATTAGCTTGATTTACACAGTAAAATGAAGCAACTTCTAGCTTAAGATTTAAGTGAAAAATGTAGAAAATTGCTTAGAGACTAGCTTAGATCTACTTTTTAATTGAAAAAAATTGAAACTAGATCTAAATACTTCATGCATGCAGCATTAGATGCTGAGATTTATCCTTTAAAATAGATCTAACTAACATGCATGTAAAGAAAGAAGAAGGGAGAAGAAAATTTTAGCAATTTTGTGGAGCCTTTTCTTGAGCCTCAAGAACCCTTGGGCAATGGAGTCTTTCTTTGGTGTGAAGAAGAGGGAGGAAGTTTTCTAAAGTGCTTCAAGAGAAAACAAGGGAGCAAGCAAGATTCTTTGATTCTCCAAAAGGTTGGCCTTTCAAAGTCCAAGCTTCTGACAAGTACCTGCACAAAAGGTGTTTCCTACAAGAGAGACTTTAGTCCACATTAGTTTAAACCAAAAATTAACATAAGAATATAAGCACAAAATGCATCAAACAAGTATATAGCATAACTAACAAGTAGAACCATATACTCCAATTGAATAGAAATATCATTACCATACCCATCATGCAAATACGACAAAGAAAACTAAGAATAATATTACCTCATAAGCTAACAATCCATCCACACATGTGAGTCCAAACACCAATCTTGACCTCCAAAGCCTTTTGATTCAATTAACAAATGAGAGATTACAATTGTGCATACTAAGGTCACCCAAGATCCAACTGACAAAAGGGAGGAGGGTCTCCTTGTATATATAACTACTTGGGTGATATTACCAAGAGGAGATGTGCAAGTGATGAAGGAGTGGCACAAGTAGTGATGAAGGAGTGCTGCATAGGTTAAGTGTGGTGAGTGTGGAGTGGAGTCAAGGGAGGTACTGGAAGTGGAGTGTTTGGGAGTGATGTGATTTGAAGTGAGGTGAAGTGAGAGTGAACTCGGGTTTGAGGGTGAGTTGTGAACCTAGGGATGCGCATCGTCTCTCTAAATGCACCACATGTGCCAAGTGGGGTCGAGTCCCTACTTTGGGATATCCTCCATGCCATGACACCCAAAGAGGTCGAATTCCTCTCCAGTGAACTCGCCCAAGCTCATAGTTGACCAGGGACCAACAAAAAACATGTTTCCAACATGTTCCCCAATTTTCCTTAAAAATAGGAAATTAATTAAATGACCCTTTTTCCGTATTTTTCGAGATAAATTCATTTTTTAGTGATAAAAATCACTTTTTTTCCTTGACAGAAGGGGAATAGGGGTTTAAATGGTACTTTGGCTTGGAAAACGAGCATAAATGTGGCATCTGACAATGACTGATGCCAAATATTTTACAATATATTGATTTACAATTAAAAATTTTCGTTTTGCGGGAAATTTATTATTTCACTAAAACATTAAAAAAAAACCTATCAAACCTAGCCGCAACTTCCATATGACTCAATAGACATGAACTATCATGAAATCACATACATTTAGACACTAGACATTGGTTATACCATGCCAAGGCCTAACCACTAGCACATACTCCAACTTTGGGGTTAGTCTCTGAGTGAAAAAACTTAGAAATTATTAATCGCCCACTAAGGAAGGAAAAAAATAATTTACAAGTGAAAAAAAACACTCTAGAGTACATGATCATACCCAGGTCTTAGGTGGCCAATAGTATTTTACAATATTTCATTCTCAAGTCATTTATTACAATGCCCTCGGAGGGATGGGAATGCGGAAAAAGTGGTCTTCTGAAAGACCTACTGAAACTGTGAACTCTGTCTTATGAGCATCTGGCTTCTCAGTCTTTGGCGACTCATCTTCAAATTCAGCTAATGCAACTCAGTGGATAACAGGGCCCTAGCAGCTAGATGAAATAACCAAGACTTTTCATGCTTACATTTCTTCAATTTAAAAATTTCAACTAGATTTGGATCTATATAGCTATGACTAGCTCCAAAATAAATCAAAATAGCCATGGGATGATTATCAATCTTACCTTCCACTTCAATCACGTGGGGTTGATATCCTTATTGTCTATTTCCAAGGTTTCATAAAACCTTGGGATGCTTCTTCCCACGTCCTTTATTGTNTTTTCTTCTAATAGTATCTCATGGGTGGCTTGTTGTTGCTCTAATATGGCTTGAATTTGTTCTAGTTTCTCTTTATTTTCTTGTATTTATGTTTTAGGAGGGGAATATGAAGTTTTGTCCCATTGTTTAAGCACCTTCTTGGTGGTTTTTAATTTATGTTCCCAAATATGGATAGGTGAGCCAACAATCCAAATGCTCCACGTACTTGTTATGACGTCCAAGGTGGTCTTGTTATGAAGCCACAAAGCATTAAACTGGAAGAGTATGGAGCCATAGTCAAGTATTTACTTAAGTTGGAGAAGAATAGGCCTATGATCATAGGTATACCAAGATATAGCTTTGGAATAGGCTAAGAAATCACTCTCTAAAAATATTTTTGAAGAAAGAATCTATCCAATATGGTTTCTATATGGCCAAGCCCGAGCTACTTATTAGTCTAGGAAAATCTACCCTTGATGGGCTTGATATCCACTAAATCCCAGAAATATATCAAATCTTCCATTCGATCTATAAGAGGATATCTAACTATGCTCCCTTGTTTTTTATTTTTGGCTGAGAGTGGTGTTGAAATCTCCAAGCACTATGCTATGAACCTAGAAATTCATCCCTCTCAATGCCAAAAGAATATCCCAACAGTCCAATTTTTTTGAATATAATGAAGGAATACACACATTCACTATATTAAATACCTTGCATGTATATAGATGCTTGAGACTTGTGAGTAACCAATGCAATGACCATTAACTATAATTTAACTACAAAATAGAGCTATTCCATACTATGCAAAGGCCTCTAGAGGCCCCTCTTACACTTACCACCTAACCTTCACTATTTTTCCAAAACATTTTACACTTTCTTAGGGCTTCAATAGCCTCAAGATTGGTCTCCTAGAGTAAGAGAATTGAGGATTTTTTTTAATAACCAAATCCATTATTGAATCTAATTTGTTCTTGTTGTCCAATATCCTATGGTTCCTAGAAATCATATTCATCATTTGGTTTTTTTATTCCCACCATGAGGTGGGTTTGAGCCACTCTATTTCCTCGAGTTTTTCTTTGTTAATAGATTGTAAATGGTATATTGCTACCCCAACTCTTTTTCTTCTTTTTCCGCTTCCTCTCTTTTTTCTTTTTGTGGCTTTCTACTTTCCTTCTTACGATATTTTTCTTTTGTGACATGCTCATCCTTTACCTCATCATACCTCCCCTCCTTCTCATGTTGGGAACCCTAATAGCTAAGAGATGCACCTACAACAAAATGATCTTTATTTGGAGAGGATGGAAAATCCTCATCACGATCAAGAATGTTGCTCTCCACAATTGGTGACGGCACAAAGTATGGATTTTCTTCTGTAATTGTGGTTAATATGGATGGTTTAGAATTAAACAGGGGGATTCCAACTATTTTTGTAGTAGAAATATGTTCTACATGAGAGAGAAGTTCATACATGTTTTTGTTAGGGATGGTTATAGTTCCTTTTGAACCATTTGAGGAGTTACCTTTGGTGTTGTTTTCCTGGACATTGGATGAGCATGCCAAGGATGGTTACCCTAAGTCTCGTCTATATCCAGAGGGATGAGTAGCTACAATCGAAGATGGTACCTACTTAGGATATGTAATGTTTTTGATTTGCTTATTGTTATCCTTTTTTTTTAACTTATTTCCATTGATCCTCCTTTTCTCAAGGTTCTTTATCTATTATTGAATTCTTTCAGATTTTTTTTAACAAAATGCTCATATTCGTGACATTGCTTACACTTAAAAGGGATTTTCTCATAGTCCACTAGTTGAATATGTTTCCAATCATCTAGTGTTAGCTGAATCACTTTTAGAAAATCCTTTTCCAAGTCAAATTCAACACATATACATGCACATGCGATCATTACATTTCTTGGTTTTATCTTTGTCAATGTAGGTTCATAGTGTATTCCCAATACTCCTTAGAAAATCATCATTCCAACAATGAAGTGGGATATGAGGTAATCTTACCCAAACTAGAACTACAGAGGGGATGCCATTTTTCGAGTTGAATTCTAGAGTCCATTTTTTCTAATATAGCCCCTTGGATCCATATAAATATGAGCCATTTCTAAATATGAGATCCCTATCTTCCTTAGTTTCAAAGAAGAAGGAATAAAAACATCTGTTGCAGAAATAATGAGAGAGTTTTCTTTTGATTGAACCTAACCAACTCTTATGTATCCAAATCACCATGGCCCTGGGAGAGGGCCATACACTAGTGAATTGAACTACCACAACCATGCCCTCAAGCTTCAGGGCCATTTGATGGGCATTAGATAGAGGGAGAGAAACCTTCAAGATCACTTCCAACCTTTTAACAAATTGAGAAGGAGGTATATTAATCGATTTTCTCAAAGAAGAGACCAACACATAGAATGCATTGATGTTAGAAATACGAGGATGAGGGGGGTGGGGGGGAGGCTACCCCCTCCTAAATTTGATTCAATGAAAACACAAGGGTGTCCAATTCTCTAGGGTTTCATATAGAGAGCATGTGACATATTCACAAATATTGAAAAATTTGAAGGACATGAGGGTGGGATTTGATCCCTTGTGTATTCACAGGTAAAAAATTCCTACTAACAATGATTTTAGAGATCAATTTATATACCAGGTTACACAAAAATATGGGCTTGTACTCATCAAAAGTGGTAGGGCCCTGACCCTTGGTATTAAGGGCTATGAAAGTGGAGTTGATGGATCCAAGAATCCTTCCCAAAATTCTATACTACTCAACCATTCATAGAACGTCATCCACTACTAGGAAAAACAACTTATATAGATTTCTACTATACAACCATTAGACCTAGGGATTTGCGGTCTTTTAAAAGAGTTTAAATTTGATTTGATCTCATCTTTTGTCATCTTTGCCTCCAAATCTGAATTCATTTCATTACTAATAAGCCTTGGAGACAATCTAATAATTTCCATGGCTTCTCCAATATTCATTGAAATTGGATCTCTAAATGAATTTTTGAAATGCTACTTACCCACCTCAACTATTCAAATGTCTTAACCCTAAAACCATTTGGCTTGTTGATTTCCCAAATTGAGTTTACATTCCTTCTATGGATTGCAAATCTATGAAAAAAAATTGTATTTATGTCCCCTTCAGAAAGCTAAATGGCTCTACTTTTGAGCCTCCGTTCAATTTCCTCTTTGTCAAGTAATTCTTTCTTTTCACCTTCAAGCTCTTCGAGGGTACAATAGTCTTCCTCTGAGAAAACTCTAGCCTTGTTGTTACCAAAATATTTTAGATGCCTTCTTCCACCTCTTTAAGATCCTTTTGACCTTTTTAGCAATATTTCAATCCCACTCTAAAGTTTTTCTTTTTACCCTTTTTAAATTGTCAGCACAGTGCTTCATCGTTGAATCTTCACCATTGCTACTGAAATCTCTCCAAGCCATGAAAACCAATACTCTAAAATCCTCCTCAGCGAACTAGGAACAATTAAACTTGTAAGGAGTAGGGGGATTCTTACTTTCCAATTCAATTTTCAACAAAATAGGTAACTGGTTAGGTAAGCCTCCCTGACCCACCCAAGATTTTACTCTAATTGAATCTAACAACAATTGATCAAGTATGAAAAATTTGTCTAGCATTTTAGAAATTCCACTTTTGCCTCTTCTGTCATTTTTTCATGTAAGAACTATTTTTATAGGTTCCACATCCTTTTGGTCTTTAAAGAAATGACATTTTTTTTTTACCAAAATATCCCTCTAGTTAAAGCACCCCAAATCTCTCTTTAATGGATATTTAAGATCACCTCCAAGTATGACAATGTCTTTATTCAAAATGCCATAATCTACAATCCCTTCCCCAATTCTCCAAGCCCTTCCCCAAAGGGGATTTTATCTCCATAAGGCCCATCCTCCCTTACTGGGAACAAAAATTTCATCATTCTACGTCAGGGTACATTCTTTACTCAACCAACTCCGATTAGTGAACATGTTTGATCCTTCCTAATTTCTCTCATATCTCTATACAAATGGTTCGACTTAGTAGTAGAGTAACACCATGGTAAGGCATAAGTCATTGGTTCAAGTCTGGTAAAGGGATCACGTTTCCTACGAAGAAAGAAGGTCCAGGTTTCTATTTCTCATCATATGATATAAATCTTCTCAAGAGGAAAACAAATATGACTTGGTTTATTTCCGTCCTGGTCATGATACATATCATAACTCAGACATCCATTTCGAATGCATATCCCATTTTTCCATAACAGGGTTATGAAAATCCCTGAGAAGGGGAAGTACAAGAATATTAACCTGTTGTCCATCGACTACGCCTTTCGGCCTAATCTTAGGCCTTGAATCACCCTCCGTGGATGAAAATTACCATTGTAGATGTACAGGGACAAGTTTTGTGTTGGTCTTCTGTCGGTGCGTGTGGATTCAAAGGTAGAAGGAGAGGTACACCATTTGTAGCCCAGACTGCAGGGCCAAGGGATAGTCTCAGCTAGACAGTTTCTATGGGGCGTAGGCCTCCCAAAAGGTAACTGATCCAGGTGGATATCGGTGGCCACCCACCTTTTCCAACTTGCTCAAAACAATTTTTGGCAATTTTGGCAATTTACTATTTTTAGCAGTTTTAACTTCCGGGGCCATTTTGAGGGCCTAAATGAAGGTTTTTCGGGATTGAGCTTCTCAACGATAACCATAGGAATGATTGAGCCCCCAAAATGAATCTCCTCAATGATATCTTTCCAACGGTCTATCGTGCGCCTAAAACGAAGATCGTATGAAAAAGTTACGACCCCAGGAAGTTGATGTACTAACTTACCAAAATGAGGCCCACATGACTTTTGGTGCTTCATGTCCTAGGGTTAGGTTTTTGGATGTCTAGGGATTTTGACATTCCCGTTTATTGTAGAAATTTATTTAGATTCTCATTGTAATCATCTTCTTGTGAATGAGCGCAACCATCACATCTCTTCTCAGAGATAAGCTGCTACCATTCTACCAAGCTTGTTTTCCGCTGCATTTTATAGTTTCAACTTATTTCCTTATTGAATAGAAAACCAGTTTTACTGTATCTTTGTTATTATGTGTTAAGCCTCTTTTAATAATTTGTATTCATTTCATTCTGTTCATAAAATCTGGATCAATGGTATCAGAGTGATCAACTCCTTGTCGTCTTAATGCATGTCCCCAACGAGGTTAGGGTACAAAGAATTGGGTCTCGATCTTGTTTCTCTTGAGGAAAAAAGCTCTCGCACGCCCAGGCGATCTCTCATGGCAGGAGAAAATAAAGATGATGGGACAAGAGATCCTTTCCAAATGTTGCTTGAGGAAGCCCTCACACAACAAAGGAACGAGATGATGGATAGTTTTGCGTGAATCCTTCGACGACTACCAACATGCGACACATCTTCCTCGAGTGGAGGCGTCGCCCCATTTTAGGTACAAATCAACTTTGATATTCCTATATTTGAAGGTCATATAGACACAGATGTTGTAGACAAGTGGTTGAATCTACTAGAAGGGTATTTTTCTGTCCATAACTTTTCGAATAGAGAAAATATTACTTTTGCACTCCTCAAAGTCGTTCCCTGTGTCAAAGATTGGTGGGAAACTTTCTGTGAGAAAAAGGAAACAGAGGAAACCCCATTATTTACAGTCGTGACCACCTGGTAATCCTTCAGGGATGTTATTAAGGAACAATACTACCCTATCGAAAGTTTTGACGACTTGTATACCAAATGGACCACACTGCATTTTACAGTTTCAGCTTATTTTCTTATTGAATAGAAAACTTATTTTACTGTATCTCTGTTATTATGTGTTAAGCATCTTTTAATATTTTGTATTCATTTCATTTTGCTCATAAAATCCGGATCAGTGGCATCAGAGTGTTCTTCTCCTTGTCATCTTAATGCATGTCCCCAATGAGGTCAGGGTACAAAGAATTGGATCTCGAGCTTGTTTCTCTTGAGGACAAAAGCTCTCGCATGCCCAAGCGACCTCTCATGGAAGGAGAAAAGAAAGATGACGGGACAAGAGATCCTTTCAAAATGTTTCTTGAGGAAGCCCTCACACAACAAGGGAACGAGATGATGGATAGTTTCATGCAAATCCTTCGGCGACTACCAACAGGCGACACATCTTCCTCGAGTGGAGGTGTCGCCCCCTTCAAGGTACAAATCAACTTCGATATTCCTATATTTGAAGGTAAGATAGATGCAGATGTTGTAAACAAGTGGTTGAATCTACTAGAAGGGTATTTTTCTGTCCATAACTTTTCGAATAGAGAAAATATTACTTTTTCACTCCTCAAAGTCGTTCCCCCTGTCAAAGATTGGTGGGAAACTTTCTGCGAGGAAAAGGAAACAGAGGAACCCTCATTATTTACAGTCACGACCATCTGGGAATCCTTCAGGGATGTTATTAAGGAACAATACTACCCTGTCAAAAGTTATGATTACTTGTATACCAAATGGACCACATTGCAGCAAGAAAGAGACCAATCGGTGCCAGAGTTCACAAATATCTTCCATACCTTGCGCACCAAGCTGGGTATCAAATATTCACAGTGACATCTGGTGCTCAAGTATCGTGGTGCTCTGCATAGATACATTTATACCAAAATGAAATTTCTGGACATCTCTTCCTTGGGAGCGACCTATCGATATGATGTCAAAATCGAGCAGAAGCTCAAACAAAAGACACGACAATTCGAGCCTGGGAACACCCCACAACAAAATCCAGAAAGGGGAGGCCCCAACCCACAGAAAAAAGGACAGAGAAAAGATGGACAATATCAAGATAACAAGTCCAAGCTGCAAGCAAAGGACACCAGAAAGACAAAGAAAGATATCGTGAAGTGGTGCGACTTCCATAAGAGCCCTTGGCATAATATTGTTGATTTTCGCTCAAAGCAGTCATTGGTGGCCGAAGTTTAAGCCTTTGAGTCAGATGCGGGTTCTGACTCTGATTCAGAACTAGAAAGGGGAAGACAGATCATTGATGCAAAACCCAGTGCCACCGTTGCTACCACCAAGCTCGAGCCTAGTGAACTAGATGAGCCAGAATAAGGTGAGTGCCTCTTCCATTCACAGATGTGGGTAAAAGGCACCTCGCTGCACTTCATCATTGATAGCGATAGCTAGAAGAACCTCATCTCAGTAGAGGTCGTCAAGCGGTTGGCCCTGCCGACAACGCCGCACCCACAAACCTACACCATTGGATGGCTCCGCCAAGGAAGTGATCTTCGCATCAGCCAAGAGTGTCGACTGTTGTACGACATCAAGCCCTTCAAATACGAGGTATTGTGTGATGTTTCTCCTCTCAAAGTTTGTAATGTTATTTTGGGACAACCTTATTTATGGAAACGTCATGTTGTTTATGCGTCTAGGCCTCATAGTGTTATTATTACTTTGAACAAGAAATTGTACAAGATACCCGAGGCAATCCCTCCTAGTGCTATTTCTTTGATCTCTTCCAAGAAATGCAGGAAGGACATCTTTCAGACCCGAAAAATTGTCTTCTTTGTGATTCGCTCTCAGAGTGAGTGAAATATCATAGCCACATCCAGCGCCTCCACGGCCAATATCTCCACACAACAGAAGAAAGTGGATAAGGTCGTGGAAGAATACTCATATATCTTATCCTCCCCTATTGGGGTACCTCTGCACTGCCAGGTCAAGCATCCCATCGATCTGACCTAGGTGCACTGCTACCTAATGGGCCAGTCTACCGCCACTCTCTATTAGAAAACGAGGAGATCAAGAGGCACATACGTTCCAACTCATCGCCTTGTGGGAGCCCAATCATGCTGGTGTAGAAGAAAGACGAGACCTGGAGAGTCTGAATTGATTACCGGGCCCTGAATAAAATCACAGTCCGAAACCAGTACCCGATTCCCCGAATCGACAACCTCCTTGATCAGCTCACGGCGGCCAAATACTTTAGTAAGATTGATCTGAAGTCTGGCTACCACCAGGTCCCAATAGAACAGACAAATGTATGGAATACCGCCTTCAAGTCAAAAGAAGGTATTTTCGAATGGATGGTCATGCCCTTTGGTTTGACAAATGCTCCAACAACTTTTATGAGGATGATGGACGATATCCTACAACCTTTCACCAATACTTTTGTAGTGGTGTATCTGGATGACATCCTCATCT